>CM053271.1:16967358-17034248 GCA_028583415.1 Protea cynaroides | reverse complement strand
TCGTTGAACTCCTTCAAATTCTACAACTTTGGAACTAACAAACCCAAGCTTATTGGACTTGTTCTTACCAGCTACAGAGATGATTCTTTACGGCTCTATTTGGTTTACGGTTCTATTTGGTTGCAAGGAGAATTAAATAAAAAAAGTAAAATTTTCAAAATTAAATATGAAACTTTTGTAATTATAATGGGACATGTTATCACACAAAAAGATCCTCTCCAACGGCTCAAGAGGATCCAAGTGACTAATTAACTAACTCCAAATCAATTCCATATTTGATTAAACTTTTACTTACTTTACATCTAAATCCATTATATTTGAAAAATAAAATAAAAATTACACTTAAATATTTTATTACTAAATATGATAAAAAATTTAAGTAATTTGTATAATCATGTTATGTAAGGATTATAAAATTTTTTTTTTTAGATTTAAAAATGTCCACTTCCTTTCCCATTTCCCATTGATTGTCCTTGCAATCAAACTGGGCCTACGAGGTTTTCACCATAAATAAATAAATAAATGACTATTCGTCCAAAACCTTTTCTTTTATATATAGTGTGCTGTATCCGCAACAATCTCATTGTTTTCGTAGAAGGCATAATTCCTATTGTTAAGCAAATTTGGCTTAACAAAACCAAATTTTCAAATATAATTTTTTCATGAGGTTGAAAACCATCCTAAAAGGCAGAAGGTTTTCTCCCTAGAAGGAAAAATCTATTTGTTTGAATATATATTTTTCAGTATTTGAAACTACAACAATACCATGGAATATAAACAAGAAATTCATGGACACAAATATTATAATTAAAAAGCAGCAGCACCCTGTACAAGTGAACCAACCCCTTATAGTATTTCTTAAGTTCAACATGATAAGGGAGAAAAGCTTAATCAATATCAACAGTCCAACCCATTTTGTCCTCAATGACACCCATCTGAATTCCCGTAAGGGTTGAGTACAATTCTGAGACACAGACCCATCTTCAGTTCTGAATTCAACCCTGCACAAATATCAGTAGATACTCAAAACATGTGAGGAAGCTATTGATGCTTGGATCACCTTTAAAGCAAATTCTTGAGCTACCTCGTGATAAAGTGTTCCTCCAAATGTAAGCATTAGAATTTTATATAATGCAGTCTGATGCAATACTTTCATTTAGAACTACTTAGACATATATTATTCATCATTTGGATTCTTTGAACAGTTTCCTTTTGATCATGTACAGTTGAAAGATAAGGCACAAGCAATATTGGGGTTTACCTTTTACCCTGATATGTAATACTGCCTACTGGAGCCACAACAACAGCAGTCCCTGTGCAAAAAACTTCATCTGCTTCAATCAATTCCTCCACTGGAATGAGGCATTCCTCAACCTGATCAAGTTCGGGAAGTTGTTCAGTTTTCAACTTCTTGTATCTCTAGAACCAAAAGTACTAAGATGAAAGATAATAACGAAAACTCAAATCATCCACATCTGGTAATGATAATGCCTAGTATATGTTGGCAGCCAACTTGGTAAAACCTGACAAGGATCTTTGTGGACAAAAAGAAGAACTTCACTTCACTAGAGCAGTTTGTTAATGGAGAAACTGTATTGTATTGGACAGTCAACATCTTTCAAAAATGTCTCATCACTTCTGCATTAGTAGTAAAAATCTCTCCACTCAGTCTGCAACTGCTTTGTGAGACTAATAGTCAGAGATGACATTAAACATGTGAATTCTCTTTTATTGTATCAACTGTTAAGGTTCTATATCAAAAGTTCAAACTAGTAAGTGGAGGGACTTTCACATATATAAGGCACCCAAGGTTCTAGTATCAAAACAATGTGAGACTATTCCGAACACTCTCCCCTCACGTGTTGTACCTCTTCTGGGTGGCATTACACGTGGCATGTGACCCCTCTTTTGGGTGACTGTACGGAGTGAACCTGGAGCTCTGATACCATGTTAAGTTTCCATCTCAAAAGTTTGAACTAGTAAGTGGAGGAACTTTCACATATATAAGGCACCCAAGGTTCTAGTCTCTAAGCAATGTGGGACTATTCCCAACATCAACATCCACAGAGCACCAACATGGCAGATCTCTTCCTAAGATATAATTTCAAGAAGTAGTTGCAAGTAAATTTAAGGATATCAAGTTCATTAAGAATCTACCAGACTAAAGAATGCAGAAAGGAAATTCCTTAGTTAGACATGGGTCTATATTTTGGAGTTGCAATGCCCCACACTTTGGTGCCTTTCCCTGGATAAAACAGGCTTCCAATATAGAACTCCATAGACAATTAAAGGAGATCAGATTCATAATAAAAGTGTTTTTGTATTAAAGAATGATCACCTGGTATCCAAAATCACGAGCAAGGTCAATGATACTTTTTCTAGTGACTCCAGGCAAAATAGTTCCACCAGTTGCAGGTGTTGAAATAGTTTTACCCTGCAAGTGAAAACAGAAATATCTTAGATGTTGCATGAATGAAAGAACCTGATAATAAGAGAGGTTGGAGAAAATTTGTAAGACAAAACATTTCATAGAAAATAACATAGGAAGTGAATCATCTGCAAAATAAAGGTGGGAAATCTGGGGCCCTTGTCCACAGGAAAGCCTTGCATAAAAAAACAGAAACCCTAGTTTTCCCTCCAACTTTAGATTACCCTTATTTTTGTGAGCAAAACTCCAACTATTGACCTTATTTCCTCTCAATTCCTTCTCTGAATCTCGTAAAGAGTGATCCATTATAACATTCCATACCCTACCAGTTTTAGTTTCTTCTATGGTCCTAAGTTCTTCCCTTATCTTCAACTGGGAATTCGTTGTTTGCAACTTTTTTTTTTCTTTCCCTGATTTGTTCTCTAAGTTTATATAGTATTGTATAATAACTCCTTGATAATCAAATTTATTTTATTTGGAAGTTGTTGCTGATAAATTTAATATAATCACTGTTTAATTGTATTGGGACCAGTATTACAATTCAAATTCAACCAGGACCCTTCTATATCCCATCAGTTTGCAACATGGCATAAATAATAGGTTTAGAAATCAAAATGTACCCATAATAACCCATTAGGCAAGAAGTAAAACCAAACCAACTCCACTCTGGTTTTGGTATGGAAATCTTCCAGGGCATCCTAGATATTATAGGTTGAAGATAGGCCCTCATAACAGTTCTCTCACTACGCATGATAATTTCAGTCAAGAAACAGCCGTACTAAGGTATTGAAACTTGAACTAAAATCGCCAACTATTCGACTAGTAATACCTTCAGAATGAAAATATTACAAGAAGCAACCTCCTCCAGATGTTTCTTTGTCTTGGAGTCGAGGAATAAAACGTCAGAGAATCCTTTACTCTTTGCTTGACCCTGTGCTTTCAGAACCTACACATTGAAAGAGCCCCAGAGGGAAGACATTGAAACACAAGCATTAAGATAACAAGACTCTGCAAAGTAAAATGCATCTTAACATGGAAGGCTTCAATAGAACTCTAGCTTGAAACAAAAATGAGGATACACAAAATAAAATTATGAAGAAACATTCCCTGAGTAGTTATAATGCAGTACACTACTTTGGGTTTTTCTACTTTTTTAGGACAAACAAAAACTGAAAACATTAACACAAAGCTGATCCTCACTACTACTAAAAAGACATGACAATTTTTTTACAAGTATCAAAAGCATTTTCGGGTCCAAAAAAATTTTTTTTTTTTTTTTTTTTTTTTGGGGGAGGGGGGACCTATTTTCTAGACGAAGGACCCAGAAAATACAAAAGAGTTGCTCACCGGTGCATAGTTGGATATGGATTTCACACCTCCAGTTCCACCATAGGTGGCACGATGAAATACATTTTCCACAAGCAAGTTGATGGGTGCCAAACCCTCCTATACATGAAAGAATAAATATTGCCAAACAGAAGTTTGATTTATAAATGAAAAGTTTAATAAAATAATTAAATGGAAAAAGGAAAACAATAAGATGATAAACTTACTTTGAAATAGGTGCCAACAGGTGAAGCATATATGATGAATGAGTACTCAGATGCTGGTGCCAGACCCAGCATAGCTCCACTTCCTATGAGCAAAGGCCGAACATATAAAGACCCTTTCCCTGGAGGAGGTACCTATTTCCAACAATGCAAGTTAAAAACAGAAACAAGAAAAAAAAAAAAAAAAAAATATATATATATATATATATATATATATATATATATATATATATATATATATATATCTGGTTACAGAAGGATCTGCAAACCCAAGAAACTCATATATTTATTGCTGCCTTTATTCTTTTTTCAAAGAAGAAGAAGATTACCCAACGCTTGTTTGCTAGAACAGTTTGCTTCACAGCATCAACAAACTGCTCAACAGAGGGTGACATCATGCACATTCTCTCGGCACCCATCGTCATACACATAGCATTCTGTTCCAGGCGAAAGAAAAGCAGACGACCATCTTCCTTCCGGTAGGCTTTTAGACCTTCAAACAGTCCCTGTTTAGATTTTTCAATGGTAAAGTCAGCACCAAGTGTTGTAACTATTACTTGCTAAAAGTTAGTTATAATTAAGTCAGAAAGTAAAGCTAAACTATATTCTGAGGCTTTGCTTGGAAATCCACTAGCATTTTAGTTTTCTCCAGTTTTATCATTGTGTGTATCTAAAAAAATTATAAAAATAATCTCATTTTGTGGAGTATAATGATTTAAAAGCAGCATCTTGATATGCTTTTATATGATTGGAAAAGGAATTTTTCTCTTAAATGAGGAACTTTGCTAGATGTTATAATTTGTAATTAGAACAGGTCAATCAAAAGATACTAACCTGTGAATAATTTAAGACTCCGGCTGCAGGGCTCAACTCAATGTTTCCGAAGCGATTGAGTTCACCAAACGAAAATTTCTCATTTTCCGAAGTTTTCATTATGTACATATAATCAGTAGGCACAAGACCATAGCCAAGGTCATCCCAGTTCAAATCAGCATATTCTTCTTCTCCCCTGTTATTATTTTTACCAAAAAAGATAAGTTCCAGAAATAAAGTGCATCTGAAAAGAATTAACTGATAAATACTGGACTCAAAACCAATTCAAAGGAAGATAAGCTCAAATAGACATCTGTAAGACCAGCTGAAATTATCATGATTTACAGAATCTGCAGAGTTCTGAAACTGTAAAATTGCAAACAGATTGATGCTAGAAATGTTTTGTATGTTAAGGAACACATATAGAGGGAAGGGAAGAAACTACACAGAAAACATATAACCTCTGAAGATGACTTCTTGAACATGTCTAGAACTAGAAAGAAAGCATTGAGTTGTGAAGGAGTCACAGCATTACTGTAGGATCACATAACAGAGTTTACATGTTTAGATATACCTGTAAGTAAGGGTTTCAGAAACCGGTCGCAAAGAAGATGCAGCCTGAGATGTAAAGAACTGCGGGTATGCAAAAAGGAAATCAACTTCCTGCTAATTCCAAATCACATTCTTAATCTTGATTTATTCTAAAAACGCTTGCAGAAAAGTTAATAAATGGAACATAAACTCAATCAGAGGAGCTTAAAATCATTCTATTGATTTTATCAACGACCATATATTCATGTAAAATCAAAAATCGTAACACAGACACAAGAGAAATTTCTTTTACCAACAACTGAAACCCCAGAGAGAACAAAAAGATGAAGCCTGGTAAATGGAAGCTCCTTTGAGTCAAAAGCAACTAAACCAGAAAAAACAAGGACCTAACCTTGGAAAAAGATGAACCATATCTTGAAAAGAAAAATAAATTGCGAAGGTTGGTAGGAGAACTCCTCTGCAACATGATTACTTTCTCTTTCTCTTAGATCGTTGTTGCAGTTCCCACCAAAATTCAAATTTCCAAGAAGAGTACAGAGAATACAGAGATAAAAAAATAAAAATAAAAGGCTAGATTAGACAATGGTGTCAATGGGCCGGTCCAGTCCAGTTTCGGTCCGGGTTGAATCAGTGTCGGGTTTTATTAGCCCAGCCCAAAACATGTCTATTAAGAGTTCGGGCTGGGTTGGGCTGCTCTGGACACAATAACTATTGGGCTGGTCCGATGTCGATTTGTTATCGGGCTGAGCTTATTGAAGTGATTTCGGACTGGTTCAGTCCGGACGGGGCTTGTCAAGCTTATCAGTCCTATTTTATATGTAAGATATATAACCTATTTTATTATTTCTATCTATAAAATTAACATTATTACTTCTATATATATGTAATTCAGTAAACTGGAACAATTAACATACTATTTTCAACTATAGATTCATATAATCTTTCGGATCAAGAAGTTAATTATAATAGTGTAATATAATCCATCAAAATTTAAAACCATTAAAATTAAGAAACTGGGCTCGGATGGACCTTACCGGTGTTCGGGTTAGGTATTATTGGTTCAGGCTAGTTCGGGTTTCTTAACGGGCCGATCCGATTTGATTTTGGTTGGGCTGAAACAGTGTCGGGCTTTAGAAGCTCAGACCAAAACCTATCCATTAAGATTCGATCCGAACTAGATTCGAGTTATATCGGGCCGGCTCGATCCGTGCTATATGGCCGGCCCATTTTTGACACCCTTAAGTGTATCCCTCGTTTGAGATCCTTGGAATCTCCAGGGAGTATAAAACTAGAACAGAGAAAGAAGTAGGTGTCAAATCTTGGAACAGGTAGAGGGAAGAGCTGAACATTTATTATCACACGTACGGTACCAGCTGGCAGTCCAGCTGGATTAACTGGGTTTACTTGTCAAAAGATACCAGCTGGCAGCCCAGCTGGATTAACTAATTTTACGAGCTCTCTTGTTTAAAACGCGTACCCTACCGATGTACATATAATTGAAATCTTATTCAAAGAGAAACATATCGAATATTTGGAATTTCTTTTTGTATCCTACATGGATGATTCGATCCGCAAGACCTGATTGGGAATTGTTTGATTGTCTTCCTCCAAGGAAAAAACTAAATATAATCAACTTGAATTTAGGACAGCTATTCAAAATCTTAGCCATTTGAAGCTTAGTATCTTCTAATGATTGTTTTATGGTGGGTGTTTGTCCAATTGGCATAAATAACATTGGTTTATTCAATGTGATTTCATTCATAGGGTAACTCTATTTAAATAAAGAAGTTGGATTCCATCCAACTTCTTTATTTGGTGATCCCTGATCCCATGGAATCATGTAAAGACAATTCTTATTTGATACAATTATTTGTGCAAATATTTTATGGTTTTGTCATCAAAGATATAGTTAAAAATACTCTATGTTCCAAGTAAGGATGTAAATAAATAGCCGAAAACTCGAATTTAATTCAATTCCGCTCCCATTTAAGGGAAGCCTAATCCAAACAATATGATTCGAATGCAAATTTAGATAAGTGAAATCGAATTCGGAGACAGAGGCAGATATCCCTCCAACGAAACAGATATAATCCACTCCGATTCGATAAGATAGTACATGATTGTGAATAGTCTTGATATTAGATTATAAAAATATTATATAAGCCATATTTATGGACAGAGAAATCAATTACGGTGTTGTTAGGGCTTTGATCACTCAATATTTAAGACATATATTTTATAGAGGGAGAAATCAGCCAACGGCTGACCTCTTTTTCTTTTTTTTTTCTCTCGTTTGTTCTTTCATCTTCTCCTTCTTTCTTCCTTATTCTTTTTCGTTTCTTCTTCCTTCTTCAACTTCTTCTGCTTCATCTCTTCTTCCTTCTTCGTTTAAAAAAAAGATTGTCATTTAGGTCACTTGGAGAACTTGTCATTTAGGTCACTTGGAGAACAATAGAAGGATTAAAAAAAAAAAAAAAAAACGAATCAAAGTTGCAAAGAAAGAGAGGAGGGATGATTTTCAACAAAGGGTAGTCATCTTCACCATTACGACTTCTCCGACTACCAACAACTCTTTCTCCTCCTTGGCCTACTCATAACGCCACCATAGCCACTGGTGGCAGCTGAATCGCATCAGTGGAGTCCCTTACACAGATGCAGAGACAGTTTTCGGATCAGATAGAATTTTAACTAGATATCTGGTTAAAATTCGAATTTGAAATTGGATTTAATTTTTAGAAATCCGCAGGGTGCGGAGGTGGATTCAGATATGATATCTATAAGTTGGATCAGAATTTGGATAGTAGTCTATCTGTGTCGAATCCAATCCGTTTACGCCTATAACTCCAAGCCTTGCCTTATAAAACATATTTAATATATATACCATACTCGTATCCTTATTTGTATTTTAACCTACATCTTCCATGAGTAATGAGTCAATTAATCTCACATCGTTTAATACTCTTATTGCTTTCTACATATAACGGTTGTGGGGTTTATTCTGGTTGACTTGGTCCGGGTCAGTTTCGGGTTTATTCTGGTTGACTTGGTCCGGGCTATCAGTTCAAACCCCAATTTTTTTTATAGGAATTCGATCCCAAAATTGATACCCTTAATTATTGGCATTTAAGCTTTCTAATATTCCTTCTTCATCTCCTCGGCTCAAATCTCTATTGAGGAGAACTTATCTACCACTTAGGCATCGAAGTGATCATAGAACCAAAGCCCGACCCATTACCACACATTCGCAATTTATCCAACCAATTGAACTTATTATGGACCTATTGTTTTTTTTTTTTTTTTTTTTTTTTTGTGCTAATGACGGGTATCAAGACCTTTGGCCTGACTAATCCCGCAGGCCCATACTAACCCCACAACCTCATGGACTGGGTCATTCCAGGGTTGAATGAGAACCATTCTACTTGCACTCATAGCAGGAAAAAAAAAAAGCACTTAACACTTCAGTGTGAGTGGCCCCAAGGTTTAATATTCGATCTAAATTGGTTTGGTTGGAACCATTATCGGGTTTGGGCTCATCAATCCACTTTTTCAAGTTGGTTCAGGCTAACACGGAAGGGACCAGGACCGGTAGGATATGCCATACCTCAACCCGAAACATATCCAATAACATTTCGGTCCGGGTCGATTTCGGGTTTATTCTAGTTGACTTGGTCCGGATTATCAATTCAATCCCCAATTTATTTATTTTTTTATAGGAATTCGATCCCAAAATTGATACCCTTAATTATTGGCATTTAAGCTTTCTAATATTCCTTCTTCATCTCCTCGGCTCAAATCTCTATTGAGCAGAACTTATCTGCTACTTAGGCATCAGAGTGATCATAGAGCCAAAGCCCGACCCATTACCACACATTCGCAATTTATTCAACCAACTGAACTTATTATGGACCTATTGTTTTTTTTGCTGACGACGGTATCCAGACCTTTGGCATGACTAATCTCACGAGCCCATACTAACCCCACAACCTCATGGATTGGCCACAACCTCATGGATTGGCCACAACCTCATGGACTTGGTCATTCCAGGCTTTAATGAGAACCATTCCACTTGCACTCATAACAGGAAAAAAAAAACACTTAACACTTCAGTGTGAAGTGGCCCCAAGGCAATAAGAAGAGTCAAACTTAGTATCTTCCGTTTCCTGAGACTTAAGCTCCTTGCTGACTCAGCTACCCCCTTGGGGTTGACCTATTGGCTATGTTAGTTTCTAATCATGTATAATTTTCTACCTGAAACCTTGCGTAGCCAGATGGAGAAATGATGCATATGAAAAATGTTTGAAAGCATAATAATTAGGAAACAATTGTGAATTGGATGTTTACAAATAGAAGGTGAAAGGTTTTATACACAACTATGTATGAACACGGGTGTCAATCAATCAGTTTGGTCTAGTTTGGATCAGTTTTGGTTTTGTACTGACAAGCCCAAAACCAAACCGTTAAAAAAAACCCAGTTTCAGTGCAGTGCGGTTTAGGTTTTTATTGGGTTGCCTTAATTGGCCAGTTTCTGTCCGGTGGGTTAGTGAACTCTTATCGGTTCGGTGTTGGGTTTGTACTTGTTTGGATTCAATTTTTGACATTTATATTATTGTAAGTTTGGTTTAATGGCCTCTTATTAGTCCATTAATGGATTGTTATCAGTTCGATTTCAGTTCCATCCATTGGATCAATCTTATTGACCCCATCTGGTTTATTTTTTCATTGATCTCCAAAAGCCAAATCTAATTCCGGACAAATAAGGATTTGGTTTTGATTTTTGGCTTGAGTTCAATTTTGATTTTCGATACCCTGATGTCTGTATACAAAAACGGATCCACAAAAAAAAAAAAATAAATAAATAAATATATATATATATATATATATATATATATATATATATATATATATATATATATATATATATATATATATATATTTGAAAATAAGAGTTCAATACATGCACCTATTCTAGACTCATATTCTCTTACATATATACATATTTAACTCGTGAAAGACGTATGCCCATTGTCATGATTTTCATTGGTTTTTTCCCCTTATTTTCTTTATTTCACTATTTCTCCTAGTTTTATTGTCATGATCTCGAGCATGATTTAAGGTATCAGCATTAGATCGTTAATTCATATAGAATTTGAATTTGATCGATCCCTAATCCAATCATTGACTCTGGGCTGTTTTAATAGGATCCGGCTCTTCTATAGTGCGGGGGAGTACCATACAGAGGTCGTAGTGTGGCATGGACATCCCACTATGTGAAATCGATTTTTGGCTCCAAACCTTCATCTTTCAAATCAAATGAGTGACCAGATCTTCCCTCTCATTCCCCATCTGAAACCTTTTATCTTCAGACCAAAGTGAGTGAGCTCCTTTCTCAAACCTTACTTTGAAACCGAAACGGGGAAGTTTAGAGGTTTGGATTCGTACAGAAATTCACATGCTTAATCCTAAGTCTTGCTCGATATGCAGAGTCATAAAATCACGATTTAATGAATTAATTAAATTTTCTTAAAGTTTATTTATTTATTTATTTATTAAGTGTTCCTCAACTTTATATCGTTATTTTACAGCCATCACCACCCGTGTGCTGGATGTTGGTATTACTTGGCTTGGCATATTGAAAAAGGTAATAAAATCAGGAATTGGGAAGATCCCTGAATACCAGTTCTTTTTCTGTTAAATCTGCCTATCACCTTCTCAAAAATAAAGAGAGACTAATCGGCAGGATTTTCCTTCATCTTTTATATGGGAGAGGATTCTTAAGGAGGTTTGGCGTTTCATCTGGAGAAGTAAGACTCTTCCAAGACTAGGTGTTTTTCTTTGGAGAGCCTGCGCTCATGGTCTTGTTACAGGGGCTGATCTTCGTCAAAGAAGAATTCCAATTTCGGTCTCTTGTCAAAGGTTTGGATCTTCAAATGAAACTGTGGAACATCTTTTGTTTCAATGTCCCTTCGCTCGTGCCATTTGGTTTGGTTCTTCCATTTCCTATCTTCCTCTTGTTAGTGAGGACTTTACAGTTTCGGATTGGATTTTATCATGGAAGGATCTAGTTTCAACTTCTCAATCTGATGGTGTTATCTCCTTCTGTTTGGCATCCTTTATATGTTGGCACATTTGGTTAGCACGAAATGATGCCCATTTTCAGAAAAGAGTTTGGTCCCCTATGGAAGTGATTCAGCATGCCTATTCAGCTTTCAAAGAATTTGCTGATCTCCATTTTAAACCGAAGATTCAAGCTAGCACCTTCTCGGCCGCTAATGGGTATGATTCTTCTATTACTCCGCCTGGTTATATCTCTATACATACTCATGCTAGTCTGCCTCGTGATTTTGTTAGTGGAGGCCTTGGTTTTCCTTGGATCGATGATGGCGCGGCTATATTATTAAGGCAGTGTCATGCTCATGGAATTTTCAGGAGGTTAGTGTTGGGGAAGCATGGGCGATTCGCGAGGCTTTGCATGAGCCGATGAAAAGTGGCCATAAATTCATCTTGATTCATTCGGACTGCAAGAAGTTAGTTGACATTATGAATTCCATGGGGACTTTCTATTTTGGGGGACATTTCCCATTTAGTTTCTTTGTGTAATGATTGTGTATTTTCTTTTATTCCAACGGATACAAATGATTTAGTCCATACCCTTCCTAATGCCTTTGCTAGGAAGGCTATCTCTGTTTCGGATTCAGTTTCATGGCCTGTTTTCGCCCCTTAGATCCAAGGGTTCTATATTTCTGGTTCCTCGTTGTAACCCGTTATTATGATCAATAGATTATGTTTTAACCAAAAAATAATAAAAAAAAATTTTCCTCTCTAGCGGCAGGAGGGAACTACGACTGATCCAAAGACTGGAATTCAGTCGACACGTATACCAATACATCGATATATGTGTTGGCTAAAATCCAAACCTTGATAGTCTACAAGTCGGCAAGAGAGGATTTCTATTCATTTATAAACGTGGCGCACATCCATACTGCACTACAACCTCAGTAGTACACTTCTGCGCATGTGTAAGTTTTTCATTGGTTCCATATATAACTGGAGTTGGGCATGATATGGGTTGACACCGAGATTTCAATCCATGATCTTGAAAAGCTTTCCCACATTGCGGATACCAATTAGAAAACTAAAAAGAAGTTGGTCTCCTTGTAACTAAGGTGACATGTAGCTCTAGTCACCCGACTCCCTCTCTTTTTGCAGGTGGATTTGTCTGTTGATCCAATAGTTGGAGTTCAGTCAATGTGCATATCAATACATCAATACATCAGTATATGTGTCCAGTGAAATCCAACCCTTACCCTTGGCAGCCGGCGGTTCCACGGGAAAGGATTTCTATCCACTCACCCAACGTCCAAATCCAATAGGGTAAGTTTGTTAGTCGAGGGATGGAGTTAAAATCAAAGCATGGAAACAATACCATTAGCAAAAGGTCAAATGGTAAGCTGTAACCTAATCAGTTACAGTCAGAGAAAGCCAATAGGAAATAAAACCCATCGATCGAAATTCAGATCCAGATCCAATCCATTTCCATTGATGTCTTCCGTCTTTGTTCAAATAGAACTTCTCAGGCCAGTTGTGGGAACCATAAATGTGGAGGCGTACGTCAGGGGAAGAATCAATTTCTTTCAATTCAAAAATACAAGGTGAAAAGGTGAAAGGATGGATTCTTATTACTTGTTTCCTGTAATAAGTAATTAGCTCCTTCACTACCTTCTTTCAATTTTTTTTTCCTTCTTTCAAATTTCTACTGTTTATCCATTTATTATCTTTTATCCATATAAATGTTTAGAAATTTTGTTTTTCCTTTTAAATTTTGTCTAATAAATCTGTTACAGTCTTATTTCTCTGTCTGTATTTCGACCCATGATTCTTATAAAAAAAAGGTAATGGGGACATGGATAATTGGAGGAGATTTTCGTTTGATTTTGATTCTCTTGTGTTGGCCTTCCTTTTTGGCAGAAAAACCATTTTTTTTTCTATATATGTAGATTCTTTTTAGGCATTAATCATGTATTTTACTGAAAATCTCTTCAACAGGATAGTAATTGGGGGTTCTACCAAAAAAAAATTAAAAAATTGGGGAAGAAGAGAGAGAGAGAGAGAGAGAGAGAGGTTTCCTATTGGAGATATGGAAAGAGTAGAAGGTTTCTTATTGGACGAGACGCTAGAGAGAGAGATAGTCCCACACTGCCAACCGATTAAGATATTCTTCCTTTAATATAATATCAGCCTTCTCAAAGGTTGTCTCTTCGGAGACATCCGATAAAATTGGAACGATACAGAGAAGATTAGCATGGCCCCTGCGCAAGGATGACACGCACAAATCGAGAAATGGTCCAAATTTTTTTTTTATTTTTTCCCAATTTCTTAACCTTTAATTTTGAATCCCCAATTCCGTCCGAAGTTTGAAGCTCGAAGCGGTTTGATTATTTGATTCAGTTTTTCCATTCATCTTCTCCAAGACTTTCGGAGATTTGAATCGTTTCAGCTATGTGGAATAAACGGTAAATGAGTTTGAATTTTTTTTTATTTTTTTATTTTGGTTTCTGTTGAGTTCTGATTTTAGAGAATCTTCGATATTGTCTTTCATACTATTGTCTGTGTTTCCCTTTTGGTCTAACAAAACTCTCATACGATTCTTTTCAAGCAAGTTGATTTCCCCTCCTTTGAATAGGTTTATTTTCTAGGTTCATATTCTTTATTTTATAAGCTTGCCTGAGTGGAATTTTTGAATTTCACTAAAATTTGGAGGTTATATTTGGATTACCTTAGTGTTCCAGTAAAAGTTTACATTTGAATTAAGTGTTCCTGTAAAAGTTTAGATTTGAATTAGCCAAAAAGCTTCGTAAATTTAGACTAGGATAAGTCTCATAAGAACTACGATGGAGGTTTCATCATGAGAATATGAACTATGAAATGTAAGACCTGACAGTGTTATTTTGTGGTTCTGAGTATTTCTTTGAGAGCCTTTAAAAAATCAACAAGGAAAATTCTTTAAACCTTCAAGTTTTATGGTTTCCCATGTTTGTTGCCTCCAATCTGTGCTGTACTCTTGTAGTTATAGTATAGGTTCTATCCTGCAGTAACTAATTCTGTTACTCAGAACTGCATTCCGAAAATTGCCTTGTAGGGTACTTCGAGGAGGACTTGATGGAACTTATAATTCCTTTTGATATTTGGAAAACTCGAACTTCTAGGGATCCACCTCATTTAGGTCTCATTTATCAATTATCAAATCTATACTTTCTCTCTTCATTGACACTCCTTACCCATCAATCTTCAAGAAGTTTCATTGTTCTGATAGAACCAATAGGAAGTTAATAGGCTGACCTCTAGCTAACTGTGGTCTCTCTAATGGTGACTTTTGACTGATGGAAAGAGTGATCTGTATTTAATCCTACCTGTTCTTTCCAGAAATTGAATTCTCCAGATTCTTGCTTTTGAGTTCACTGATGATTATCATTAGTTGGCCGACCTCTAGCTACCAGTGGTTTCTCTGTAATGGTGGCTTTTGACTGATGCAAAGTGTGATCTGTATTTAATCTTTTTAAATATGTAGCCTTTCTGTTCTTTCCAGAAATTGGAATTCTTCCACCATCTTGCTTTTGAGTCACTTATGATTCTCATGAGTTGGCCAAGCAGGTAGTTTTAAAAATCTTTGTTTTTGTGGGTGTTGGGGGTGGGGGGTTGATCTAGATTATAGAATTTCTCTGTGCCATTTCCTTTCCTTTATGGGTGCTTCAATGTTTTAATCTCGTGGATTCAAATGCAGACTTCCCCGCCCCCCTCTTTTATCTTGCGCTTTGGATTGTGAAGTCTATGTTTGTCTTCTAAGATATCAAAAGGTAAATTGGCTTGCAAGGATGAGAAATTCAGATAGTTACAGATAATTTACTCTATCTACTATTCTGAGCTCCTTGAAGTTCCCGCTTCCAAGTCCTTGATGAAATTCATCAATTTCATGATTTGGGTTTTATGAGAGACAGTTGGGGTCTATTTGGATGAAGGTGGCAGCAGCTGGACCTTTGCTTGTTTATAGCCAGATCTTGGGATGGAATCCCGCCTTCATGTGGGTGGGTGGGGGGATCCCTTCCCCCCTCCTGTCTCCATCATCCTCTTCTTCTTTTTTACCTCTTTAATTTTTTTTTTTAATGTTATGGATTTGAATGCCGGAAGTTATTCACTTGTTAGTGCTATCTATTAAGATAGTTTCCTAAATAGTCTAGTTGGTAATTGGAATAAGTCTTAGTCTTGTTGACTAAGCTATCTTTTCTTTTCTAAGTTAGTTTATCTCATTCTTTCTTTTTTATTTTGTTACATGGTATCAGAGTGGGTGTTGTTTTGAGAGTCGTTTAGAGGTCTCCGTTCTGGTGTGCAGCCACCATTACTGCCGCTGCATCTTGTTAATAGTTTCTGGTTTGTTTTCTACTAAACACTACCTGCTGCTGCCCTCTGCAATGTCTCGATCTGCTCTACCCAGATCAGATGGACTGTTCCTGCTATTATCTGCTACTATGAGTTAAGCAAATTGATTTTATTTTCTGTTTTGCTTTAATCTGATCTGCTGTGATGTCGGTAGCTATTCTCGCCCACTGGTTTAGTTCTTGTTCCTATGATTTGTTGTAAATTGACCTGCTATGTTGGCTGTGGCTCCCCTGTTTTCCTAGTGGCTTCCTGATTTCTTATTTCGCTGGTAACAAATTGGGTAGTAATCAGTTTGCTATCAAACTTTATATCTGGTCATTCTCCATCTTCCCTTTCTTTCTTTCTTTTCTATTTTGCTACATTGTTCCAAGTTGAAGCTCTCACATTCCCCCATGCTCCAGCTTGAGGGAGGGTGTTAAGATAGTTTCCTAAATAATCTAGTTGTCTAGTTGGTAATTGGAATAAGTCTTAGTCTTGTTGACTAAGTTATATTTTCTTTCCTAAGTTAGTTTATCTCATTCTTTCTTTTTTGTTTTGTTACACTATCAACATGTCAATGTTTTGTGGACTTCTAAGCTTGAGAATATAGGTTTGCTTTCTCTAGTGCTTTCAACAACAAACATTACACAATTATAGATTGAGGCATAAACGTTTGATTTGGCTTAGATAGACATAATGTTACTGAAGAATTACAGGTACTGGGGTTAAGAAAAATGATGTGGTCCACTTCTATATATTCTTAGGTAATGTCCTATTGACTCTAATCTAACTGCTTGTGAACAATGTTCCATTATTTTGGTTCTGTTCAAGTTGTTGGCATCTTACCCTTAAAAACTCATGAAGCAAGTGATCCTGTCTGAATTTGCTTATATCTTAATATTATATGGAGAAACAATTTTAGAGTGATCGGTAATAGAATAGTGGTTTTATGTGCACACACATGAGCTGCAAAACAATTTGCCAAAAAGAAGAAGAGAAACAATTCTTGGGTATACTGAGTCTGCTATTGTAACTGCTAAGCTTCAATCAGTTCTGTCTCAATGCTGTGATTTGAAAGGAAAATCTTCTGTAGATTTATCTTCTTAGGCATTGTGATTTAATGTGTAGTTATGCACATAATATTTCATATATATACCTTGACTGGTCTACTTTTCCAAGAGATATGAATATTTCATATATAACTTGAATACTCTGAATATTTTATATATACTTTGGCTGTGGTTTGGTAACTCTCCTGGAGAACAGTTTTTCTGTTCTTTCGATCTGGCAGAACATAAAAACTATTCAGAACATCCAGAAACCGTATGGCAAATTTGGTTTGTTCTTCTGTTCTCAAGAACGAACAGGATTAAAAGAACATCCAAGAACGAAAATTTCAGAACGTGGTTTACCATGTTCTTACGTTCTAGAATAGTTTTTAAAAGAACAAAAACCAAAATTGTACCCGATAAAAATATTGAATAGAGCATTGTTCTTTTAGGTTTTTAGCAAAACCTTCTTTCTTCTTTCGTCTTCACTGAGTGCTCGATTTCTGCTGCAAGAGGTTGATTCCTCCGCTGCTTCTTCCAGGTAAGTTCACCTTTCTCTCTCTCCCTCTTCTTCTCTCCGCCATTTCGATCATTGTTGTTAAGGTTTTGCTACTTGAGTTTTCTGGAAGACTCCTTTTTTAGTTATTTTCAAGGATTTTCTTGGCGCTGTGGGCGCTCCCTGAATTGTTCAAATTGTTTCCCTGTGCAAGTCCTTGTGTATTCCGGTAATATTTTCAAGGAATGCCCCTCCTTCGACCTTCACCGGCTCGCTCCAACTCTACTTCCCTTGTACAAATTTTTACCGGTGCAAGTCCTTGTGTATTTCAGTAATATTATCAAGAAATTCCCCTCCTTCGACCTTCACCGTCATATTACTCATCATGGTTTAGTGGGTTGGTCCATTATCTAGAAACCTCCACACACTTGTACACATCTCAAGTTCTCTAGAAACCTCTACACTTGTACATAAAAGATATCTAAAATTCTCTAAGGAGGTGGAAATGTTCTAGACCCCCTTACTAAAATGTTCCTAACCATTGGTAGGACACTTGTACAAATCCTAGCCATTCATTGTACCCTTTGGTGCCTATAAATAAAGGCAGGCCTTATTTGGCTAAGGCACTCTGCATTTAAGCAACTAAGCAAGTTATGTAAGAAGAGTTTTTTGCAATAGAGTTCTTTCATTCCAAGCTCTCTTTTGTGCACTTTTGGCAAGGAGTTAGATTGATCTAGCACTACAAGAAGACTTGTGAGCGACTAAGTGCCGGCATGGTTGGCTTAGCAAGACTAAGACCGTGACAAACAGGAGAAGAGAGGCCACCATTGAGAGAGACAGAGAAGGAAGAAAAAAATTTTAAAACAGTATCGCGATCAGTTCTGATACCATGAAAGCATGAGATAATAGTTAGGAATCTTGCTCACTGAATTATGTGAGCAGACTCCGTGTATTTATAGAATATTGTTTTCAACAAAGTACGGTTCAGATTATAGTTTTATCTCCTACATAAATGGTGGGATACAGTAGATAAGTTGTGAAACAGATTCCGTAATCTTAGGTAGTTGTAGTCGATAAATCTCTTGCTGAAGTACTTACCCCCCCAAAAAAAAAATCTTGCTGAAGTGGACTGCATGGATCGGTGGTGCTGTTGTGATTGAACTCTATCATCAGATTGTACTCTATCAGAAATTAGAAGTCTGCCTAAGTTTGGAGGTTATTTTGCATCTAAATTCTGATTCTATTGAGCTCAGATAGTGGAGAGCTTTTGCTTATTGTCTTTCGTGTTGTTCTCTTTTTTTCTATTAATTATTTCTCTCACCGGGTTCTTTTTGAAGTCTCTTGATTTTTCCCACTTTGAATTGCCATATCTTTTCGGTACCAAGTTCTGGAGCTTGAGCTCTGGTTATAGAATTAAAATTATGGAAGGTGATAAACCTAAATTTAATGGACCTTATACGAGTGGATTTTGAATTTCACTAAAATTTTGAGGTTATATGTGGATTACCTTAGTGTTCCAGTAAAAGTTTATATTTGAATTAAGCATTCCTGTAAAAGTTTAGATTTGAAATAGCCATAAAGCTTCATAAATTTGGACTAGGATAAGATGCTTAAGAACTTTGATGGAGGTTTCGTCCATGAGAATATGAACTATGAAATGTAAGGCCTGATAGTGTTACCATCTTCTTGTTATTTTGTGGTTCTGAGTATTTCTTTGAGAGCCTTTAAACAATCAACAAGAAATTCTAGAAACCTTCAAGTTTTCTGGTTTCCTCTCTTTGTTTCTTTCAATCTATGCTGTGCTCTTGTTTTTATAGTATTAGTTTTATCATGCAATAACTAATTTTGTTACTCTGAATTGCATTTCCAAAATTGCCTTGTGTGGTACTTAGAGGAGGAATTGATGAAACTTGTAAAAATCCATTTGAAATTTGGAAAACTTGAATTTCTAGGGCCCACCTCATTTAGGTCTCCTTCCTCAATTATCAAATTTACTCTCTCTTCATTGACAACCTAACTGATCAACCTTCAGGAAGCTTCATTCTTCTGATAGGACTGGTAGGAGGTCAATAGGCTGACTTCTAGCTAGCTGTGGTCTCTCTCTAATAGTGACCAGATGCAAAGAGTGATCTGTATTTAATCTTTGTAAATATCCAGCCTTTCTGTTCTCTCTGAAGAAGATGAATAGAAGTATTTTTGCAGAAAGTTAGATTTTCCTTAATAACATGTTACGAACTCAGATGAGTTCCATTTATACAGTGACTATCATACCACGTGTATGGTTGTAATCTTAAGACATAAATATCTAGAACATGGGCTAGACTGATTCTACTATGAACTGGTATCTTCAATATCCCCTCTACAAACTGAGCGGTGGATGAGTCAAGAGACCAAGTTTGATACAAATAGAGAGACTCTTTAAGAGCTAATGGTGTTTGGTGAAGATGTCAGCCAACTGTTGTTATGAAGAAACAAACTTAGTAACAATAAATCCAAGAGCCACCTTTTCACGAACAAAATGACAATCAAGTTCAATGTGCTTGGTTCAAACATGAAAAACAGGATTGATGGTCATATGTAAGGCACTGAGATTGTCACAAGATAATGTGGCAGGTTGTGGCTGGGGAATCCTAGTGTCACGAAGTAAGAAGAAAGCCATGTTAAGTCAGCAGTAGTGGTGGTCATAGCTCGATCCTTGGCTTCCGTACTAGACTGAGCCATTGTTGTCTGCTTTTTAGCACCCCAAGAGATTCAATTTGCTCCCAAAAATGTACAAAAACCTGTGGTAGAACGGCGAGTCAATGAGCAACCAGCCCAATCAGAATCAGAAAAGACAAATAGATCCAATGAACTATCACAAATAATCCGGAGACCTAATTCAAGTGTTCCATGGAGATAATGGAGAATCCATTTGACCTTGGAAAAATGTGTCATAGACGTAGCATGCTTAAACTGACAAACCAGATTGACAGCAAATTAAAGATCTGGCCGTGTCATAGTAAGATACTAAAGGAACCCACAATACTACGGTAGGACTCAATATCGGGAAAGGGAACATCATCATCCTGAGACGGTGTCACAGAGGAAGCCAAAGGTGTAGCCATAGATCAGACTGCTTCTAATCTAGAATTGGTAAGTATTTCTGTGGCATATTTTGTTTGAGAAAGAAAGAGACCAGAAGATGTGTGGTGAACATCCAGTCCCAGAAAATAGTGTAGCGGGCCCAAATCTTTCATAGCAAAGGCGGTGCTTACCGAAGCAACAAAAGCATTTATCAACTTATCATTACTGGAGAGAACAATGTCGTCAACATAAAGTAGAAGGAGCAATATCTGATCATGATAGTGATAAGTAAAGAGAGATGAATCAGAACAATTACTCACAAAACCATACTGAAGAAGATGACAACTGAATTGGCCAAACCAGGCCCATGGGGCCTGTTTTAGGCCATAAAGAGATCGAAGTAACTCACAAACAGCATGTGATTGAGATGGATCAACATAACTAGAAGGTTGACTCATGTAAACCAGTGTAGATAAAGTCCCATGGAGAAACGCATTGGTCACATCAAGTTGACGAAGGGTCCAACCCTTAATTGTAGCAACCATGAGAACCAAACGAATAGAAATCGGGCTTAATAATCGGGTTAAATGTTTCCAAAAAATATATCCCCTCTTTTTGAGCATAGACCTTAGCAACCAACTGGGCTTTAAGTTGTTCTAATGTGCCATCGGAATGAAGTTTGGTCATAAAAACCCATCGGCAACCCACTAAGTTCATATAAGTACATGGTACCAATACCCAAGTCTGATTTATAGCCAAAGCAGCCATTTCAAGTTCCATTGATGCCTGCCTTCATCAGAGAGAGCCTCCTTAACAGAACTGAGTTCAAGTGGGATGGAAGACACTATTAAGGCATATTTCGGATTCAGTTTATGAATCCCAGCCTTACCACGTGTAAGCATAGGATGACCATGGACCTCAGGTAATGGACATACAGGTGCAGTGCTATTACACGGGCTCAATGAACATGTGCCTGATGGGCCAGGCATCGGAGACAATGCTGGACCTGTAGTAATATTATTATGAACTATACCACCTGGATTGACTGAGGTTGGGCCAGATAGGCTAGGTAACACAAGCATAAAAACAGGAGCAGATGTAGGAGGTGGGTGCAAAGAATGTGAGTCAGGGGAGGCATAAAATTCAGAAGAACCATCAATGGCATTATAATCAGGGAGGGGCAACGAGGATGGAGAATCAGACCTATGAGAACCGGGTCCTCTATAAACAAGAGGTATCAACAAGAGGCTGAATAGAAACTTCAAGAACTTCTGTTGGAGAAGAAATTGGAGATGAAGAGGAAGAGGACCGCAACCATCTCTCAAAGGAACTAAATTCATTTGAAATGGGTGACATTGGAGGCGAATGTTTTAAAGTAAATATAGCCTCATTGAACACCTCATGCCAAGAAATGTATCCTGCCAGTAGAGAAATGTAAACAGCGTATGATACCCTTTATAAATATAGTGGTAAACATGTTTGTGGATGTGACAGGAGCAACTTCTTTCCTTTTCACTGAATATCAGTATGTTGGTGTGTTCATCGTTGCCTTTGCAATTCTTATCTTTGTCTTCCACGGCTCGGTGGAGGGATTCAGTACCAAAAGCCAGCCTTGTACTTACAGTGTTGAAAAGCTCCGCAAGCCTGTTCTTGCCACTGCTGTCTTCAGTACTATATCCTTCATCCTTGGTGCTGTCACCTCCATGGTGTCTGGCTTCTTTGGTGCTGATCTTGTTGGCAAAGTTGAGAGGCAGTCCTGAGGATGACCCCAGAAACCCAGCAGTAAGAAATGTCACCCAGTTTTTTGTTAGTTTTTTTGCCTACTTGATGCTCTGTTTCTTTAGCTTATCTTTCTTTTTGTTTTCCGTTTCTGTTTTGGTTTCTCATTATCCAATGTCCAGAAATTTGGCTGCTGAATATGTAGTTAGTAATTGAACTTTGGCTGTCAAATGTGTAATTAATAGTAGATGAAGTTGCTAGCTAGCTTTCTTTACTAACACCATTCATTGATGCACTTTTTTTTTTTTTTTTTTTTAAAATCACCTCTGTTTTGTTCCTTGGCTATGTATCAGTGAGCTACTAGAGTTTTTTGGGTGGTACCTGTACATTTGCTGATCAGAGTGGCTGTATGCATTTTTTTAAAAATTTTATCAATTTCTGAGCCCAAGCCTGCCTGAGTTGCATCCTTGGCCTTAAATCTAGGTCACTTTAATTCCATTTGTTGATTAAGAATTTAGCCTAGCTAACAACTGAAACTAGGAGATCTGATCAAGGTCATGATCAATTGTATTCCTGCAAAACAAATGGGAAAAGAGTAGTCTGGAAGTTGTCCCATTTGACATTGATGTGAGAGGGGGCTATCTATGAAAATTTTCTAAATCCAACTGGAACGAACACACTGGCCAATTGGATGGCAAAAGGCTCAATCATCATAAGCAACTCACAAGATTACCATTGCTCTTTGATTGACTGAACAGTGTGGAAGAAGACTTCAATCAACAAATTACTCCACAACTGGAGCTTTATCAGGCTAACAAGCTTTTTATTGTGATTCATTCAAATAAGCTTCTGGTATGTTATGGTCTCAGTCTCTCATCTCTCATCTCTCATTATAGTCTAGACATTGGAGTTCAGGGAAGCGTACTTCTGGACATTGGCTTCAGACTCCCAAATCTAAGATATTTTAGTGTTGGTGAAACAAATTTCATTGGATTCCTGATTCCCTATCCAACATTTTGAGACTCAGAACAGTTTTTTTATGGGATAACAATTTCATTGGGGCAATCCCCCTTAGTCTTGGATATTTGCAGAATTTGAAGTGCTTACCTGGGGTAGTAATTATTTCAGAAGAGGACAAAGAAAGCAATTTTCTCCAGTCCTTGAACATCTGGGTATGAAGCAGGATTTCTTGCAGCCTTAAAAATCCCGACAACTTGTCAACTTATATTACCATCAAGCGGAGGAGGTGTAAAAGTCAAAAAATTTGGATCTGAAGTTCTAGCTCCAGATTTTGCAGATCTTAGGTTTATTATCTTTTGTATTTGTTACATGCAGATTAAAAAGTTATTCATCATCCCTCTGTTATTTGTGTTACCAGGCTGGCATTATGAAGAAGGAACACATCAAGATTCATGGTTTTTGAGCAGCTGGTCCATCGGTGGCTAAACTAAGTTACATCTAATTGCTGAGTATTTGTACTCTGCACTACAAATCCTTTAGAATCTGTACTTGAGAATATATATATCTTTCCCTATATCCTGCACTCTTGAATGATATGGTATTCAGACACTTGTTGCTTTAGGTCATCAATTTCTTGATCTTACTTTTGTAAGTGTTTCTTGTAATAGGTTATAGATATTAAATGTGGTTGATTTGAATATATATTGTCCATTATTTATTTTTTTGCTTTAACAAGTTATAGCTGTGATGATAGAGTTAGATTTTATATTAAAAAAAAGATTATATGGCAGCGTTTTACAGAAAACGCCACCATATGGGCATCCAACACCAATATAACGGCGTTTCTGCTATTGATTATACTATAACAGCGGCCCAAAATATGACCATTACACAAACACCATTGATGGATAAGTTCAGTGCAATGGGCTAAGCCTTTTGGTAGGTAGCTAGATTAAGTTGACCATTGATGGAAGCTCTCTTGGAAACCCAAGCTGCACTGGTGCTGGTGGGGTCTTACATAGTTCTTCGAAAGGTTTTTTAGCCTCTTATGTAGTTTTCCTGGCGGTCACTGACTCACCACCAATTATATTGGTGAATTCTCTGCGTTGATGATTGGTATTCGAATTGCCATGGAAGCCGGTTACTCTTTACTCTTGAGTATTGGATAGAAAGTGAGTCAATGTCGCCGGTGGTGGAGGGGATGCAAAAAGCAGCTATTCCTTTGCGTTGTAGGCAGCAGGGGTGGGCCGTAGAGCAATACTTGCAAAGGATGATTCATTGGTGAGTTAGGTAGCTACAAACTTACCAATGGAGTTAGCAAGATTGTTGAACAAAGAAGACGATGGAACTCACTTCGGGTTTGCTGTTCGACCGAGCCGGCGGTGGAGCATGGCTTACCAGAGAAAGAATGAATTAAGCTACCCCCTTCTGATTTGCTCTTCAATAGAGAAGGCGTTGGACCTTGGCTTCGGATGCTGTTCAACACGGAAGGGAGTGAATGGGAAGTGAATGGGAAGGACATTAATTAGAAGATTTGGATGAAAGCCATAAAAGGAGTTTAACATACCTCCTGCTGGTCCTGGTTCAAAGAATATCGAATCAACCACTGCGGAAGCGTTCGAGGTATTCGATGTCATTACCGTCAAGTTCCTTCTAATGCCTTTGTCACTGTGTCTAGGGATTGCCTTCTGATTTCTCAGTCTCTCTTCTGAATGATAGGAATGGATGGATCATGTACCCATTCTGGAAACTAGACTAGCCTCCTTGTAACTGTTTCCCATCAAGACATTTACAAGTGATAGCAGATCCCACCTAGCACACATGTCATGCTGATGTGGCAATAGGGGCCACATCAGTCCAACATTGGATTCCATTAATTTTTGCCGGAGGAAGAAAACAGGGATCGATTTCCACAGGAAGAAGAAACCTAACTTACCACTAAGAGAAATAGACAAGTTGAGAAGCCGAGAAGAAAAATGGAGTATGATTCGATTAGATTTTGCTGGAGGAAGAAAGTAGGTATTGATTTGCAGGAGGAAAATCCTAGCTAGCAAGTTTACCGCAAAGAGAACTCCAAAACCAGCGAAGAAAAATGAAGAAATAATAATAATAATAATAATAATAAAACATGTTTTTTTAATACAAATACATAGCAGCGGTATTTGTACCATCTCTAATTATATATTCAAGTCTTAGCAGCGGTTATTTTACTGCTTCTAAAATATACTAAGTATTGGCGTATGACACTCGGACCGGTAACGATTCATATAGCCACCGTTAATATATGTTAAAAAAAGTCTCTAATTTGGGTATTTTGCGACAGTAATTATGACCGCCGCTAAAAGTTTTGCTTATGTGTCAGGATTGAAGCCTTTCTTTTGTAGTGTTTGTATTGTTTTAGAAAGGAAAATATAATCACGGATTCTCTCTCAAGGTCTTCAGCCAGATCTCAGTCCTCCGGATCTTGGGATGGTTACATTGGTTTTGTTATGGGGGATGTGACCTGGGATGCGATTGAGCTACCTAGGTTTCAGTTTGTGATGGGGTAGATCTTTCCCTACTTATGGCATTGCCGGAGGTGAGGATGATCTTGATTTGTGTGCGTCTATTTGTATCCTTATTCATTAAGATTCTTTAATAATTTTTTGTCTAGTATTTAATTTAAAAAAAGCCTATATTTAGCAGCAATTATTAACAAACAGTGCTAAATATAATAACAATCACCACTAAATATAATACTTTTTATAAAATTTAAATGTTTTCTAATTAGCTAGGAAGGCCATTACTGTTTCGGGGTTAGTATCTTGGCCTTTATCCACTCCTTGGATTCAGGAACTATTAATTCCTAATCCTTTGTTTGTATCCTGACCTTTTATTCAATAAATTTAGTTTTTACCAAAAATAAAAAAGTTTCTATTTATCATCATCTCATCCACGAACCTATGAGGCAAAGATACATCATAAAAATAAAATAATTACAACACAACTTCAATCAATCATTCATCACTCATAAAATCATGATAAATCGAGTTACTTATGCTCTCTTTGGTATAATTTATACAATCCTTTATGATTTAGTTATAATAATCATTTAAAATAATATTATATGGGCCGCATAAATAATAATAATTTGTTATTACTATACATAATAGATTATATAATGATAAATAAGTTTAGTGAGTTGTATAAAAGCCTTTTTTGATATCTACTTGAATCATGGTTCAAGGTACGTATCGGTATTGATATTGGATCCCAACCTATTTTAATACTATTTTAATAAGAATTAAACACGTGTCAATTTTCAATTGGATCTATACATCGAGCTGATCCACATAACCCCTACCATGTTGGATGCCTGGTTTTAGAACCATGACTTAGTGCATTCAAACTTGCAATGATTTCATATGCATTCCCTTGAGTTATTTTCATATGCATCACTTTAGCTCCTGAAAATAGATGGGAATGCTAAGCTTCAAGTCATTACCCTTTTAAATGCAATACTAAATATCTTCTAATGATATAAGCCTCTCTCTAAAAATTTAGGTAAGCCTGCATGGAAAGAGCTTCCGAAGCAAAGAAAATGAATCTCTCTAACCAAACAACATGATTAATCCAAGAAATAATCCGTCCTGGTCAGCAACAAGAGACTATTTTCTGATCAATAAATATGAATTGGCATCTAGCATTTCATTTCATAACTGACAAATAACATGGAACCCAGATCTGGCAATTCAGGCTGTAAGGTACTATACACAAAGTATAAACCACCCCAGGTCCACTTCCAACCAGAGCATTTACGAGGAAGAAAAAACCTCTCCGAAATGGTTAAAGTATAAACCACCCCAGATCGACTTCCAACCAGAGCATTTATGAGGAAGAAGAAAGCTCACCGAAATGGTTCAGGGAAAGAGATCTAAGTTACTTTCGCACATAACTTGATTTAGTACATAGGGTCATGGAACTCTATGGTAATAAATTTTGATGTGCAAGCAAGTTTCTATAATTTGAAGGAAAAAAAGTGATTTATTTGAAATTATCATATTATTTTCTTACAAATTACAGAATAAAGAATTATTGAGGTTCACCTCAACTTTTACATAATCTCTAATTAGCAAAAGAATTAAGAAACTACAACACTATGAGGAAAAAAAAAATACAACAATAATCCGCGAGTGTTGGCTAAGCATTCATATCGAACCACCAAATGTAGAACTTTCGATGATGATATCATAAACTTGTGTGACATCAATTATTTATCAACTTTATTTTGGGTGATCTTTGCTGACGAAGTTTCCTTTCTTGCGAGAGCAATTTGGCAAACCTGTTTTTAACAAATTAAGAAGATAAGCAATCAAATACTGTTAACGAGATGGGATCAATCTTAGTATAAATTCAACCCAAAAAAATAAGGATGAGAAAAACATGAAAAGTGCCTACTTTTTAAGAGTCTCTGCATTGGTAGCACCATTTTTAACAGCTTCAGTGAGGCCAGTCTCTAAATTCACCCTAGAAACTGGTTTATTCAATAACTCTTCGCCAACCTTCACCAGATTGTTCAAGTTTTCTTTGGTTGCAATATCAACTGAAGAAACACTTCCACTTAATGTATCATCCTGAATTTCCATTGAAAGAGCAAAGTTAGTTATAATTCATGGAAGTATTATCTAAAAAATTTAAGTCTTGAAAAATAAAACCTTTGGAGAGTCATTTATTTAATTACCTGAATCCTTAGGTAATTCTCTTCGCAGTGCAAGGCTTGAAAGACCACAGAAAGGTGGAAGTCAACCATGTCTCCACTTGCTTGGGAGAACACATCCACTAATGGAGTTGAGCCACCATTATATAACCATCCTAGAGCGCCCCACTTGGCTGCCTCTGTAGCATTGTATTTTTGTTCTATCTTTGCTGCACCAGTTCCTATGGAGATTACTAGAAATCGACCATATTCCATGGGCTTGAAAGGGGCGAAATCTGGATTCCTCTTGAAGACTTGCTTGGTGATTTCCCCAATTGCAACTAAGGCCTAGAACCAGGTGAGTGAAAATCCATTAGCTTATGCAAATTATGTTAAGAATTAACAACGCAGAAAAAGAAAGATAGCAAAAAGAAAAACAAAAGAAAAAAAAGAATACAACGATTTACGTGGTTCACCCATATGTATGGGCTACGTCCACAGTAGAGCAATAAGTATCAATTGCCACTAATCCATTGAAGAAATTACAAACCCTCAATCCCTCTCCTTTCGAGATTATATTCTACATAAAGAGAAACTCTAAAACCCTGAAAGTACAAGACTATCAAAAATCGTGGCAAAGTGAATAGCACTTCATAATTTTAAGCTTCACCATGACAAATTAAGTTTTTTTTTTCCTATAAATTACTTCATCATGTGCTAAAGATGATGGTGGGAAAAAAACACATAAGAAAGTTTTCAAGAATGAAATTACCGGATTATTAGCAGCTACACCACCATCCGTGAGGTGGAATTCTCTTACATTTCTTTCTTTATCTTCGTTCTTAAAGTAATAGGTTGGAAGATATGTTGGAGCTGCAGAGGTGCCAATACATATGTCTGAAAGTGGAGCATTCATTGTCAGATCTCTAGTAGCCTGCATGAGAAGAATAAGGAAGAATATTTGTGGTGGTGAGAAATGGATTGATTAATATATAGCTATAACATACCAAAGATAATATGAATATAGCAAATTTAATGAAGCCGCCCTCGACCCATCTATCTGTATGTCCTCATCTCTAAACTTGAGACAAATTTGGAATTAATGGAGCCGGTCCAGACCCATCTACCTGTAAGCCCTCACCTCAAGTTTTGGAGCCAGCCCCAGACCCATGCTTGAATCCCGTAGCCCAAATAAGTGTGTGTGTGTGTGTGTGAGAGAGAGAGAGAGAGAGAGAGAGACCTCATAGCTAGAGAAGATGGTTGGTTGGAGTTGCATGATATCGAATGTGGGAATGACAACAGAGGTTAGGGTTTGATTCAACCTTCTTTCTCCCAACTTCTCCCTTACAATTCTATGAAGATACTTCCCATCATACTTAGGTCCTCCCATGGTTTTAAACAGCTTTGCGATCGAACTAAACGGGCCACTATGATTGAGTAGAAAGAGAAAAGACGAGAAGAATTTGATTAGCTCTTCAATTGTTAGGGTAAATTCTATATAACTTGTAACTTTGGAGACACAAAGTACTATGACATATTATTTGATTTGATACCTATCCTGTGGGAAAATCTTTGGACAATGTTCTAGGTAGAAGGGTTTGATATCTTTGGCAGCAAACAAAGGACGTTTCTTATCGTTTGGAGCTGTCAACATAGCCGTCACAAGACCGCCAGTACTCGTCCCTGCAATCATGTCAAAGTAGTCTGCAAGTCTTGCATCTTCACCATCTAGTTCCTGCCCGGTCAAATCAAACAAACAAAGATAATTTAGTTAATTAACTAAGAATACCACAGCTAGACCCAATGAATATTTATTTGGGTTAATTAGTTTTGTGGTTAGGACTTGAAACAAACCTGAAGCTGTGATTCGAGGAACTCAAGAATGGTAGCTGGAATGATTCCTCTTATTCCTCCTCCATCAATGCTGAGAATTGTAATTATGTGTCCAAAGGTGGGAGGTTGTATCTGAAGGATGGGTGATATAGGTTTACTCTCCATAAGAAATTGATTCAGCAAAAAGAAAGAGATATATGATTATGAAAGAGCTCCGAAAACAAATGATTGTGTACAAGAAGCAAGGAAGCAGGGATTCGATGGAAGGATGGTTAGAACAAGAACCAATGAAGTATTTATAGTCGATCTTTGGGGTGATGAGAAGAGGAAGGAACCCACGAAGAACGAACTGCTAATAGTTCCAATGGTGATTAGGTTCTTCATTCTTCTTATGATGGTACGTACTGTACACCAGCGATGAAAGAGTCCAAGAAAGCCCTGTGTTTTACGACAAGTCTGGGTTTGAAAAGTAAACGATGGTAACCTTCATGTAGAAGATTCTGTTTTTTTGGCTACAATGCTAGCTAGGCAGCCCTATTAAAATCTAATTATTGAACGAGCCACACAACTTGGGCTAAAACTTTGTACAGCGAACTTTCCAGGCAAGGTGTCAACTTTGGCTAAGACTTTCTACACCCAACTTCCCGGTCAAGGTCTGTCTTTCCTTCTGGTTACTCGCAGTTTCAAGACTGGAGGAAAAGATAAGGTGCGGACCAATAAGACACTCTCTCACCTTAAACAAGGACTTGGATTTTTTTCAGTCGTTCATCAGATGGGTTTAGATGGTCATAGTTTCAGTTTTGAGACCGGAGAAAAAGATAAGGTAGGGACCAACAAGACACTTTTCCCCCCTAAAACAGGGACTTGGATCTTCATCAGTCGTTCATCAGATGGATTTGGATGGTCAGTAAGCATGCCAATGCAGGGGAGAGGATCTTTTTCCCCCAAACAGGTACATATTTTCGCTTGGCTTGCTTCAGCGAAACCTTTCTCCGCTGTAACAGGGTTTGTGACGGTGACCCTCTTTCAGAGGATCATCGATAAGAACCAAAAACTCGGTCTAAGTCACGGTGATCTTAAATGTCAAGGACTTATCCATTGTAAGGGTTTGTGATGTGAACCGATTGGGAAAGGAATGGATTCTAGATCCATGCTCAAAAATCCTCTTCACAAATTGTATAGATGTGATCTTCTACATTGCCTATATACACAACCTATGCGGTGGACAAATAAAGAGGTTGGATCAAATGATAAATATGGCACGTGTCATATTTAGTATATGGTGTGGATAAACAAGTACATGTCAACTCATCATGTCCAACTACCCAATCATTTTGCCCCTTATAATCTCAGTGTCTCTTTTGTATGTCCATGCATGTTCACTTTAGGCTCTTATACATCTATGTCAAATTCTTAAATTTTTGGATGATCCATTTTTTTATGTACCTCAATTTCATTTGAACTGAGGATTAACATGTAAATATGTAAGAGACCTTAATTGTCAACCTGTTTACAAAATTATAGTTCAATCCAATTTGTTACATGGTAAAAGTAATGACCCAACTATCGCTTCTATGTACCTTAATTAGAACCAGAAAACCTTCTCCTTTTCTATATTTGACTTAAAATAAAAAAATAAGTTAATACCAGAAACAAACCACATGGCTAATTAAATTTAAGAGAAAGTGTCTCTGAGTTGGTGGTTGAGGCTATGCCCTTTCCCTCTCTCATTCTTACCCTTACTGAAAGAGTATAGAAAACATCTCCTGCGGTAGTTTCGACTGCCGAGGTGACCTAACAGTTGGAATTCATCCAGCGCTCATACTGATGTACATATTGATATATGTGTCGATTGAACTCTAGTTGTTAGATCAATTGGCAGTTCCGACTGCCACAGAAGAAGATTTGAATCCACTAAAGAACCATCATTCTTGCCTCTTTAATTTTATGTATGTCCATACAATCCATTGTAATCTTGTGCATCCTCTTGGTAGTATCAAATTTGTCAAATCCTTGATTTGACAATTGGAAAAATCAGATATCATCCGAAAATTTGACATTTTACTATATATGGGATCCTAAGGTCTATTTGCCCACAAATTTCCAGCCACCTAAGATGTGAAATATCTAGGTGCCCATCGAGGAGATTTTTTCCGATCATCAAATTAAAGCATAGGCAGTATACACTTCTATGGTTCGGTAGAGGAAGTATACACACCGCCAGCTTAGAGTTCATTCATTTTTTTTTTTTTTATGAATAGTCTTAATATGACAACTTTTTCTTATCAATCCTTTATCACACATGCTGAATAGATTGCAATGATGATGACAAAAATGCACGTGGGATGACATATGAGATGGGCAGCCTGCTTATTTGGACCTTAGGCTAGAGCCACTTGGTCTATAACTTAAATTAGATTATAAGGGCTTTACAGGAAAACAAGAAAGTTAGTTGAGTTTAATCGAATCATTTAGACCATTAGGTAAACCTAACTTCCAATGCATATATGCATGCAATTCAACTCCATGATCGGTATAGTTTTTGCCTTAGCTTCTATTGTGCTTAAAATTCATAAGATTTAAGATTTTCTTGTGGTTTTGGAAGACATGCTACAATTGAACATGTAACACTGGAAAAGTGTCCACAGTTTCGTGGTGGTCGCATTCTTGCAGGCTTGTTAAGTTCTATGTAAATTCAAAGATCCGGAGTTCGATCCTACTCCCTACTGGATGTGTGTATACATCCTATATCCCCCTTTAGGCGTTCAATTCCATATCATAACCCCACAATAGGCATTGCAGCACCCAAAAATAAAAAACATGTAACAATTATATTTGACGATTCTTCTAGGGACCACCACCTATTTTTTTTTCCTTGTATCATCTTTTGGAGAAGGAAAGAAGTCCATCTTGTTCAGCTAATTGTTTTCTGTTTTTAATTAATAAAAAAACAAAAATTAAAAGTTGAACGTGGAGAAATTTGTGTCTAAAGCACTTCTGTAGTAATTATTAGAAAAAAAAAAATCTGACAGTAGGTATTATAGCACCTAAATAAAATAACATGTAGCAGTCGTAGTCGATGAAGAATTCTAATGACTTCACCTACTTCTTTTCTTTCTTTCTATCGTCTTTACAAGGAAAAAAAAAAGTCCATCTTGTTCTCTTTAACAGTTTTCTGTTTTTAAATAAAGAAAGAAATTTTTTTACTTACTATCCAAATATTTTAAGAAACATCATTTACTATCTAAGATTTCTAAAAACATCAACTACCATCCAAAATTCTAAAACGTTAACCCATTAATTAATGAAAATGTGTCAAAACTGGGCCTAGTACGGTACCCATTTTTTACATACTATCCATCTTAAGCAATCAGTTATTCAAATTCAAAAAATTTCCATCCATCTTCCATAGGGATCTTGTTATCACCTCCAACAGTCTTCACTTCAAAGCTGTTATTCTTGCACCTGGCCTACAAATGAGGGAGCTCGGCTTGGCTTTTCCAAGGCTTCAGACGCCTCGACTTTCTCAGTAACTGGATCAGATGCTAGACTCTTGAGGGACAAGCTCGAAGAAGCTAAAATACAACTTGTTTGACTTGAGGATAAGGACTTGCTAATAGGGACACGTCCGTCAAACTTTTCTTTCAGCGACTTCACATCCTGACAAATAACAGCTATCTCTCCTCTGAAAACCAAACAAAAAATTATTCTAAATTTTTGGGAGCAATTTCATTTCTAAAAATGTCATGGTAGTTAATAATATTATTAGTTACATCTGCTTCGATCTTCTTCTTTGGCAGCAACGAACTTCCTTAATTTGTCCTGTGGTGACATTCTATTTTTTTTATTCTGGATTGAGTATCTAATTGATGGTAGTAAAGGGTAAACTTGATTTTTTCCCCTACAATAAGGGTATTACTGTCAATCCAAAATTGGTTTTGAGTTCGATCTTAACGATTTGGGTCTTTTTGATAATTGTTTTGAAATTTTGAGTGGTAATTAATGCTTTTAGAAATTTTGGAGGGATAAGTGATGGAGAAATTTGTGTCTAAATCATAGTTAGTAAAATAGCATTTAATATGTGAATGATAAGCGTCTTGGATTTTTAAAATGTATTAAGCTTAATACGTCTTAAATGCATATAAAAATTCCTTAAGAAGAAAATGACAGCTGTGGGATTTGAACCCACGCCCTTTCGGACCAGAGCCTAAATCTGGCGCCTTAGACCACTCGGCCAAACTGTCTTCTATGATAACAGCTATCGAGTACAATAAATAACTATCGAAAATTAATGGATTCTGTAGTTTGTACACCAGACTGGCCCATTCCGAAGTTGGAACCACCCTAGCCCAATTCTATAAATCTCAGCTTTAGCCTTTAATGGAACAAGTAACAAGGCCATTCTTAATGTTTTTTTTTTATCTGCCAATTATTTTTGTCTACTTACCCCAAAAAATAAAAATAAAAAAATAAAAAAAACAAAGGCCATTCTCTGCAGCATCAGGATTCAAGTAATTACAAGGTTAGGTCAATATGATGCAACACCCCATACCCAGGATCCAAATCGTCTCATCCCTGAGATTCGGGAGGCGTGGCGGCGACCCCACTGGATGATCGCCATGTGGAGGTCGGATGAATCCGACCCCTCCGTTCGAGCCGACAAGAGAGTGTCGGCTCGAACAGAGGGATCAGATTCATCCGACCCCCACATGACGACCGTCCAATGGGATCGTCGCCACGCCTCCCGAATCTCAGGGATGAGACGATTTGAATCCCCATACCCACCCCAAAGTAATTTTTTATCTTACTTTATTTTATTTTATTTTTGTCATCTTACACGACCGAGATGAAGAGGAACAGAAAGAGGGGTGAAATTAAGGGGTGCACCTTGCACTCTACTGTGAGGCACTTGACCAACTGAGAAAATACTTATCTTCCTTTTAAGAGTGAGTTAAAATTAATAAAAACTTACACATGACATTAGTGAAATGACATCGTTATTATTGAAAAAAAAAATTTAATTTAATTTAATTTTTTTTCCACCATTTTCTACGATTAAATAAGGCGAAAATTAAACTAGTAAGATAGGTGTAAGTTTTTCTATCACATTGACTCACTTACACCCAACCTAATCTTTGGACATGGGAGATTGAAGCTTGTGACAGGTCATAAAGCTTTGCGAATAGTTTTTTTTTTTTTTTTTTTTTTTTTGGGAAAAAATTATACATACTATTTATGTAGTTTGAACTAACATCACTTACCAACCAATAGTTTCTGACAATTACATCAACTCCCATTAATGATTTAACTGATGGTAAAAATCCAAAAGGTAAAAAAATAATTATAACCTTATTGTTTTAAACTGAGAAAGATAATTTCCAACTCTATCATTTCTTCACTGCCAAAAAAAACGGTTGAGTCGAGATCTGTCCAATCAATCTGACTCTCTTGAACTCATCTCTCATCTTTCCCAGCTATGACAAAGACATGGTGTGCAAGGTTACCCCAGACTGAGTCTCCAGCAACGAAAACATCGGGATAGATTTGCATTCGCGGCGCGGAAAACCAAACTTTGGACAGTATCCCGAATCTCGTCATTTTCCTCCGCATGGGCAACCCTAATCTCGGTAAAATTCTCATTCGCATCGCTGCTATTGCCTTCGGAATTGCCATCAAGGCGGTCTTACAAGAGCAATTCTGCCCGGCTCACCCAGCAGCGACCTGACATAAGTCAAGTTTGGACTAGCTAGGGCATCTGAGGCCCAAGAGAATAGCTACGAAAATGAATGTTACCACTAAGTGTCTACCAATTCTATGCAGGTGCAGCTGCAGCTGCAGCTGCAGATATCTTCTCGGGGTCTAATGGTGTCTTTGCAAGAACCTTCTGTGCTACAGCCAAGTTGATCAACAAGAAAATAAGGAACAAGTACCGTTCCATTATATTCCTTAAAAAGACAATTCCCTCAAATTTATTTATTTCCCCTTGTTTCTACAACTGGAAACATAATGAAGAAAGCCTTTATTTCATTCCCCTCTTTGGCAAATGGGTTCACCTCTTTCACTCTGTCTCTGCGATTAAAATCACAAACAAAAGAGGAAAACCTAACTTCACTTGGAATTAATTGGGGGAATGAAGAACAAAGCCTTTCCCTGGAGGGGCTCTCTCAAAGGAATGGGTTTCAAAAGAGTGACAGATAGGTGAGATAGGGAAAAAAGGAGCAATGTCGCAAAAATTCTCAACAAAAATCTTGCATTAATGGCTAGTGCAGATCAATTTTGAAGACCACTAAAATGAAGGGGTTGGGTTTCCAGAAATAGTAGAGACAACACGAGTTGCAGATGAAGTAGAGAGAAGATAGAGATCTGTTAACAGACTGCGCTTTTGGGTTACATGTTCTGGATATTAGGGGTGATATATGATGTTATCAGAAACTAATGGGTGGTAATTGTAATTAGTCCAAACTATAAGGATGGTACATGTAATTTTTCTCTTTTTTTACCATCTCAGGAGTAGGTATTCAAGTTTATGGAATAAATTTTTTGGTTTGATTTATGCTAATGCATTGTAAGATTTTTTTTTTTTCCTCCTTTTCGCAGACGGATGCAAAGTATCTAACTAGACTAGATATCCCCACATTTATTTATTTATTTTTTTGTGTGCTAATAATTAATTGGCTAGTTCATCAATTCTATGTCAAATTTGATTCAGGAGCTAATATGCCCCCAAATGTCCTGAAAAACCAGCCCAAGCCCAAAATCAAATTTTACTTGTGGTGCTCATTTGGTCCAATTAATCCAATGAACACCAATACTAGTGTTAGGTATATATAATACCAGCCAATAAAAATGCATCACGTTGGCACGATATCAACCAATAGGAATGCAACACACTCACCCATGCTCTACAAAACAGTAGCCAAGGAGAATGTGATACGTCCGCTTACGTAGACCCGGGACCTATAGTGCTGCGCTCGACTTCTGCAAATAGCGTGTTGAACATGTAGTATTTATTGCATCGTCCCAATATTGATTGCACCATTACCTACTCCTCCATCAAATCCTATGGCACCAACCAAATCGTCCAATAAGGACCCGACACGTCCACACACGCCTGACTCTCAAAACCTATGGGAGTGACCCTTATTTGTATGCAAGCAAGGCACTGACCACACTGTCCAACTAAGACTTGACAAGTCAACATGCACCTCACTTTCACAACTTACGGAAGTGACCCCTGCTTGTTTACAAGCAAGAAGCCGAATGCATCAGCATGCCAAACACACAACCATCAATGTCATGCTTAAGTCAATAACAAATCCATCTCATAATATCACTATAAAATGAACTCAACAACACGAGTTCAAGGTTAAACATTTGTTACAAACATCCACCATAATTATTGGCATTTAAGCTTTCTACTATTCTTTCTTCATCTCCTCGGCTCAACTCTCTATTGAGCCAAACTTATTTATCGTTTGCTGTGAGAGTACTGGCTTAGGTGTCGGAGTGGTCACAAGGCCCAAAAACTATTGATTCGATCGTATCGATCTGATCCGGTTTAGTTTTTCATCGATCTCAAAAAGCCAAGCCTAATTCTCGACAAACAAGGCTTCGGTTTTGATTTTTTGGCTTGGGTTCAATTTTGATACCTTGATGATTGCATACAAGTCGCCCTATTCTAGATTGAGACTCTCTTACATATTTACATATTTTAGTAGTGAGAGTATCTAACCAACCCCCCCCCCCTCCCCTCCCCTCCCCTCCCCTCCCCCCTTTTTCACTCTTTCTCCAAGTTTTATTTTAACAAAAAGCAATCTCAACTGCTCACTAAATAACTAGTGGATTTTGAGCTTGGTTCAAGGTATCAATATCAGATTATCATATAGATTTGGATTTGGCCGATCCCCAATCCAATCATTGATTCTAGGTTGTTTTAATATGATCCGGCTCCTCTATAGTGCAGGGGTGTCCTAGGCTGTAGTGTGGCATCGATATGCGCCACGTATACAAATGTCAATCCAATGGCACGAGATGGCAGTATATAAAAATGAGTTACATCAAATCATATTGAATTTATCTTGCAAACTGAGCCTGTGAAATTTGGCTCCAAACCTTCATCTTTAAAATCGAAGTGAGTGACTAGATCTTCCCTCTCAATCCCCCTCTGAAATCTTTCATCTTGCAAATTGAAGTGAGTGATCAGGTCTTCCCTCTCAATCCCCCTCTAAAGCCTTCCCCCTTTGCATATCTAAGTGAGTGAGGCATTCCCTCTCAAACCTACCGTGAAATCGAAGTGGGTGAGCTTCTTTCTCAAACCCTTTTCTGAAACAGGAACAGGGAAGTTTAGAGGTTTGGATTCATACGGAGATTCAAAAAGCCCTTCCTTTCTTCACGTTAGTCTTGAGTCTTGCTCAGAGTCATGAAATCACGATTTAACGAACTAATAAATTTTTTAAGAAATTTACTCAAACCTCCCCTTGACAATTGATTTACTACACAAAACTGCGTTGCCTTGAAAAAAGTTACACGGGCTACCCTAAGTTGAAGTTGAAGTTGAAGTTGCGGTTAGAGGAGGAGGAGGTGGAGCAAAATGCATACCTAGGAAGCCAAAGTCACCAACCAAGAAAGAAAGCCAAAGCCAAAGCCAGGTTGAGGGGAAAAGTTTCAGAAGTAATAAGAAGAGATAAGTTACATGGATGGCTTTGAGAAAGAATAATTAAAATTGCAAAATCCGGATTTGAGAGGAACACACATTTGTCGATTAGGTGCTCCTCAACTTTATGTCCTCATTGTAGCCGTCACCCGTGTGCCCTTGATTGCCATTTGTATACGTGGCATGCATCCTTACCGCACTATAGCCTCTGTAGTACACTCTTCACTATGAGAAATGTCCATACTTGGATTTCCAGCCATGATCTCAAAATTGCGGGTACCAATTAGAAAACTAGAAAAATGTCAATCTCCATGTAACCGAGGTGACATGTCGTCACCTCTTTCTATAGGGTAAGTTTGTTATTCAAGGGATGGGGTTAAAGATGTAGGCATGGAGACAAGCCATTAGCAAATGGTCTGTGTGTTATAAGAGGGGGTTAGTTTGGATTTTCAAGGGAAATGATCTTTAAGTTCACACGGTTCCAGAACCATAACAAAAAGAATGTAAACCTAATCGGTTACAGTTAGACAAAGCCAACAGAAAGCAAAAGCCATTGATCGAACTTCTTTCTTGGGTTGAGTAGTCGGATTGAAATCATCTCCTGCTTGGGAATCAGCAGGAGACGAGGCTGCTTAAGGTTAATGCGCAACACGTGGCGACGCATCTATCCAACGTCCCTCAAAATTCCACCTCAAGAGACAGACTAGTGAAGCCGTTGTAGCTTAGCAAATGGCCATTTTGAAGCCCGCGAAACCATTTTGTTTTAGAGGGGAGAGAAGGGCAGAGGAAGAAGAAAGTTGAGAGAGAGAGAGAGCAACGGAGGAGAAAGGAGTAAGTCTAAGGAAGAAGAAAATTGAGAGAGAGGGCGGCAGAGGAGAAAGGAGCGCCGGCGCTGGAGCCTTTCGAGGTAATATACACTTCTAAAAATGAACAGATTTATAGTAAAAACCATCGGATTGAAGACAGAAATTGTATGAAGTGTTTAGAGCAAACCACACTCTACATAAAACCCATCGAAACCTTGCTTAGGGTTTACGAGTTTCCTTTTCTCATACACCTCTCCTTCTATCAAATCGAGTTTATCTTAGAAAGAACTACTGTAGAGAATACTATTACAAACTACAGATAGTGCATGAGGAAATAATAAAACAAAATTGTACCTCCATAAACCACCAGACACTGCTACAATGATCAAAAATAAAATGGAAAAGAAAAAGCCAAAAAATTACTAGATGTCGAGTATTGTTACTGTTTTGGACAGATCTATTCTTATATAAAGAATTGCGACTGGATCAAACTTGGGAGATCATTGTCACTCATTCCTCCTCTTCTTCTGTACCTTTTTCTCTGATCTCCTATTTGTTTCTTCTTTTTAATATCAGTTCCCTATCTATAGCTCTATCTGATTTTTTCCTTCCCTCTGCGTCTCAACTTCATCCTACATTCCTTTCTTCTCTTCTGTTTCTTCTTTTTTGCTACTTATTTTCTCGTTCTTCTTGTTGCCCAGCCTCTACGGTTAGAACTCCAAGAGAAATAAAAAAATCCTTTCTAGAATGCCCTTTTTCTCCTACTATTGGTTCGCCTCTCCCTTTTCTTGATTTGGTTCTCCTTCATCCTTTTTTGATGAAAGATCTTAAGCATGTAAACCTCCACCTTTTTCTTAAACCTCCTTTTTGGCTCCCTCTCCTATCCAAAAGTGAAACACCTCTCTCTCTCTCTCTCTCTCTCTCTCTCTCTCTCTCTCTCTCTCTCTCTCTCTCTCTCTCTCTCTCTCTCTCTCTCTCTCTCTCTCTCTCTCTCTCTCTTATTTACCTTTTTTTTTCTTCTTCTCTTCTTTCGCTCTCCCACATGCTGGTTATCAAAGTGATAAGAGATGGTATAGAAAATCTAAGGAATCCAAAGATTGTCAATGGCCAGATGAAGATAACGAGGAAATGGACTGGTTGGCTTAGAAGGACTTTCTTCTTCCTCTACCCTTTATTTCCCCTCTAAAACAAAATGGTTTCACAGGCTTCAAAATGACCATTTGCTAAGCTGCAACGACTTCACGAGTCTGTCTCCTGCTGCAGAATTTTGAGGGATGTCAGATAGATGCGTTGCCACATATCGTACATCAACCCTAAGCAGTCGAGTCTCCTGCTGATACCCAATCAAGATACGATTTCAATCCAGAGCAGTCATAAATAAAACCTATTTAATACCAGAAATTTTAGTAAATTTCTGTGAGATGAAGATAAAATGCAGATTATGATCGTCTGCCGCACTTCTGTGTAGCAATTTCAATCCTGAGTATTGAAAGGGCATCGAGATACATCCCCGATGCACTTTAAATGGTTAGGATCATCTCTGCTCCACTGGAATGTAGCAGAGGGTCTTTTTCCGATAAAATGCTACAAGAAGTATAATATGTTAAGGGCGTCAGAAGAATAAGTCATCAGATCCAGATCTAGATCCATTTCCATTGATGTCTTTGTTTAATAGAACTTCTCTCTGTTTTAGTAAAACTTTGGAAATTGATCATTGATAGGGAGACTATGTATTATGTAGAGGCATGATAGGTAAGGGTGTCAACGGGTGGTCCATGCCAAATCGATATCACCTTTTATAAAGTCCGATCAAAATACGATCATTAAGAGGTTCGGGCTGGGTGGGCTGCACTGTGCTTATTAACTAACGGGCTATTCGGTGTCTATTTATTATCGGACTGACTTTGGGCCTGTTCGGTTTCAGGTCCATTTACTGGCCTGTTAAGGGATGCCATCTTACTTTGGTGCTCATGGGGTTGACCACCATATGTCAGAATCCCTGACATTTGGTTTAATTTCGGGTCAGGATGAAGTTTAGTTTGGGCTTGACCGGATCCCCCTTAATGGTTGGGTTTTGGGCTAGCCCCAACTAGAGCGGGACTGAGAAGTATTATAACAAGCTAATCCGAAATGTGTACACTATCAGCTTGGTTTGGGTTAATTTCAAACTAATTCAAACCGGCTTGATTCAGGCTTTTGATTTGATCCCAAATTGATACCCCAATGATGAGGATAAAAACCAAGCTACAACTCTAAGCGTGTGATTCGTTCTCTCTTAGGCCCTGTTTGATAACAATCCCACTCTTGGATTCCATTGATTCTGTCTCCCCATGAGTAATTTTAGAACTGAATACTATTTGATAAATCCAGTCCGATTCCAAGTTCCTAAGGAGTGAACCAGACTCCATTTTATTCTAGGATCCCAAATTTGAGAGCTAAGGCCCCGTTTGACAACACTCCCGAAGTAAGATTCTTGACTCCCAGCTCCCCGGGAGCTATTTCGGAGAAGAATACAATTTGGTAAAATCCAATTCGATCTCGAGCTCCCAGGGAGTGAACTGGACAAATTTTGTCTCTGAGAGCTAATATTTGAGAGCTAAAAAAAGTAGCTCTGGTCGCTTGATCAGAGCTACTTTTAAGGGAGCTACTATCACCACCCACCACCATCACCACCACCACCAGATCTGGAATCGATTCCAGATTCTTTTTTATCAAATGAGATTCTACTCTCTCCCAAAATGCTAAAACTGACTCTGGACGAAAATTGAGAGCTAAAACTGATTTTGGATCAAAATTGAGAGCTAAACTGACTCTTGACCAAAAGTAACTCCTAGGGAGCCGGAGTGTTATCAAATAAGGCCTAAAAAAAACTAGTTTTCATTGTTCCGGAGCAAATGAAATGGAGCTAAAAAAGAGAGTAAGACCAAAACGAAAGCTTGATCGCCACCACCGCCCCCACCGCTACCGCCACCACCACCCATCGTCGTCACCACCACCACCACCACCAAACTACCACCCACCACGGCCACTGCCACCACAGGCCATCACTACTTACCCACCACCGCCGCCACCACTGCCGCCACCACCACCCACCACCAGCACTACCACCATACCACCATTACAGCCATTGCCACCCACCGCCGCCACCACCACCACCACCACCACCGACTGCCCCCCACCATTGCGACCACCATCGCCACCACCCACTACCACCACCTACCCACCGCCACTGCCACCACCACTACTATCAGATCTGGAATCAATTTCAGATTCATTTTTCTTAAACGGGATTGTACTCTCAATAAACTCTGGAATCAGATCTAGACAACATTATCAAACAACATTCTGCTCTCAAAAGACTAACTCTAGTGCAAAAACAATAAAATGACTCTAGAACAAAAGCAACGAATCAAGAGCAAGAGTGTTATCAACTAGGACCTTAAAATTCTAATATTTGTGAAGCCCATTAGAAAGCCCAGCCCCAACCCACAGGCAGAGATCCCAATAATCAATCTTAGGCTAGAGAATACTATAAGAGAGATAGTCCCACACCGCCAACCTTTTAAGATCTCCTTCCTTTAATTTGATACCAGCCTCCGCAAGGGTTGTCTCTTCGGAGACATCCGATAAAATTGGAACGATACAGAGAAGATTAGCATGGCCCCTGCGCAAGGATGACACGCACAAATCGAGAAATGGTCCAAATTTTTTTTTCGTTTGTTCCAATTTCTTCACCTTTAATGAATCCCCATTCCGTTCGAAGTTTAAAGGTCGAAGCGGTTTGATTATTTGATTCAGTTTTTCCATTCGTCATCTTCAAGACTTTTGGAGCTTTCAATCGTTTCTGCTATACGGAAAAAACGGTAAATGAGTTTGAATTCTTTTGATTCTGTTGAGTTTTGATTTGACAGAACCTTCGTTACTGTCTTTCATACTATTCTCTGTGTTTTCCTCTTTGGTTTGATTATTTGATTCAGCTTTTCCATTCATCTTCTTCAAAACTTTCGGCGCTTAGAATCGTTTCAGATATACGGAATAAACGGTAAATGAGTTTGAATTCTTTTGATTCCGTTGAGTTTTGATTTTACAGAACCTTCGTTACTGTCTTTCATACTATTCTCTGTGTTTCCCCCTTTTTTTCGGGTTACTCTGTGTCTCCGTTTCGGTCTATCAAAACTCTCATCAGATTCTTTTCAAGTAATTTGATTTCCCCTCCTTTGAATAGGTTTATTTATAAGCTGTAAGCCCGTAGCTCTGAATCTTGAGGTCTGGCTAGAGTTCAAATTCTGGAGGACGATAAATTTGATCTCGTTGTCTGAATTGAACTTAGAAGTCCGCCGAAGTTTGGAGGTTATTTTGTGTCTGAATTCTGATTCTATTGAGTTCAGATAGCGGAGAAATTTTGCTTATTGTCTTTTATGTTCTCTTTGTTTCTGTTTGTTTCTATTAATTATTCCTCTCACCGGGTTCTTTCTGAAGTCTGTTGATTTTTCCCACTTTGAATTGCCATATCTTTTAAGTTCTGGAGCCTGAGCTCTGGTTATAAAATTAAAATTATAGAAGATGATAATGTCAAGTTTTCAACTCAAAAGTTGAACTAATTAGTGGAGGTACTCTCCATATATAAGACCTCAAGATTCCAATCTCATTAACAATGTGAGACTATTTTCAATACTCCCCCTCACATGTAACCCCATCGTTAAGTGGTGTATATGTGGTAGTATATATGGCAATACATGACACTTTTTAGGAGACTGATCCCTCTTTAGAGGTGACATAAAATCCCTCTTTAGAGGTGACATAAAATCCCTCTTTTGGGTAAGTGGTCCCTCTTTAGGGGTGACATAAAGTCCCTCTTTGGGTGACCATAGTCCCTCTTTTGTGCATCTGGTGTCCCTTTTTGGATGACATAGCCTTCTTTTTGTTGGTCTTTATGTTGTCATTGTTGGCAATTTGACTGATGTGATAGTGTCTGTAAGCATATAGTCAAAGAAATGAGGAAAGAAAGTGTCAGTGTAGGAGAGAGAGTGTCAATGCAATGGCAAAGATGGGACAACCTTGCATGTGTGTTCTACAGTGTTCTACATGTGCTTTAGATGACTTGCAGAGAGTTGAATGGTATTTTACACTGAATTTGATGAGAGAGATTGTCTGTGGGCCCCACTGATGGTGTGGTCAACAAGAGGAACGAGAAATTGATGATCTGATGATCTGACAGTGTTTCTGGTGATGTGGCCAAGTTTCTGATGATGAAGCAGTGTTGCGGCATCTTGAAGCATTACATGAAGAAAGAAGATGTAGAGAGAGAATGAGGAGAGAGAAACTAGAAAGAGAAAGAGGAGAGAGACTGTGGGTGGGACCCACGGGTGTGATGGCAAGGTGACACGTCAACACGGCAGCCCACGGCACTTGGTATGCATGCACACAAAGTTTCGGGTTCAAATTCCAAGGTTTGACAGAGTTTTAACTTTGAGCCTATTTTTGGTGGGTCCCGCAGCAGGTTCATGGAGATCCGGCATTGGAAAGATGTAGAGCGTCGAGTTAGCTTTCCAACGCAACTTGAATCGCTCAATTCCGACTTCGGATGAGGGAGATATCGCGATTCTCGTCGGATCGCTCGAAAAAGGCCAAAAAAATCAAGCTCTCGGTGAGTATATGTGTTACAGGGAAAACCGTATAGTTTTACTATAGTTGAGGGACCTCTTTGCAATTATCAAAAGCTAAAGGACGGCGCAACAATTATCCTCAATTGAAAAAGAAACAATTTGGATGGCATCTAGTGAGCCACGCGTGTCAGATTCAGACCTGACGGTTCAAAAATAGGCGGGCTAAGGTGTATATCGTCGGTTCTGTCTAGATTCCATTGCGAGGCTTGTGGTTGGACGGAAGTAGGTTAATACAATGAACCGAGATGCATGAAGACAGCTCTTGATTCCGTGTGACGCATGCGCGGTACTACGGTGGATCAGATCCAGATCCAGCGGCTCACGAAATCTTCGATCGCGCCTGACGCGATTTATGCGAATCCAATGGCGCATATCTAATCCCGCCTTTCTTAAGGTTATCCAGCAGTCTAAAATGAAGATTCCTTGAGTGCCAATGGGAACTCGACAATGCAAAAGGCGGCGGCGATTCAGTGTTGCGCGGGTGTACGATAAGCCTCCGAAAGATTCCATTTTAAATTTTTTGGTTGGCCAAACTTCAAACTGCCATAACTTCTTCATCTGAGCTCCAAATCAGTCCCTTCAAGTTGCAGTTTCCATATTTTTGGATGCTCTATCTATTGGGTGCCGTTGGGAGTCAAATAAGGGCTGAGAAAAATCGAAAATAGGGTTTTGAAGCTTAACAAAGGGTTTTTCTAGGGTTTCGTGCCTGTGGGAGTGATGAATCACCAACTACCTCTTCTCAGTGCATCAATGGAGTGCTAAATCCCTATGAGAGGTCAGTAGAGCTTTTATTTTCACATTCATGGTGATTGTGGGTTGTGTGGAAGAGATTTTAAGCCTGTGGATGAGGTGTGCTCTGTAAATCTATCTCTATCATCATTGAAGGCTGTTAGAGAGTACCTGAGAGCAGTGTGAAGCTTCAGAGATATTGTTGGCCATTTGAAAGCATTCTTTGTGAGGTTTTTCAATTCCTTATCTATTTGTTGCTTTCAATTTATTGTATGCTAGCGTAGGTGCAAATTGTTGAATACCTAGTTAGTGGGGAAAATTGTAAGGCAAATTTATAAGCCTAAAAAAAAATTTGTTATTTGCTTCCCGTGGGTGCGGGTTAAGCGTGGTGTGCATCGTGTGCTGAACACTGGTACTTGATACCTGAATTCTTGGCACATGTGTGCCCTCTTAGTTTTATGCTGCGTAAATTGGGTGTATGTATTCCCTGCTGTGTAGACATCAAAAAGAAGTGTATTGAGTATATACGGAGCCCGTTGGGCATTACTTCATGGACTAGCCATCACACACTGTGTTGGTGAACCACATATATCCTGTGTTGTGGACTGTCTTTATTTTCCTATATATTTTGGAGTGCGTGGAATGGCTTGCAGGGTGGGTGTGCAAATCTGGTAGACCTGGCCACTGAGTGGTAGCAAGGTAGATTTGCATGCGCTTGTGTGTGTGTGAAAAGTTAGGTCTCCATCAGCTCTGGGCAGCAGTAAATAATTAAGGAGAATTTTCAGACACTGATTCACCCCCCCTCTCAGTGTCATATCAAGTTCATCACTTTTTAGGATTAATATGAGAAGGAACTTGGAGTTCTGATATCATGTCAAGTTTCCAACTCAGAAGTTTGAACTAGTAAGTGGAGGGACTCTCCATATATAAGACCCCAAAATTCCAATCTCATTAGCAATGTGGGACTATTCCCAATAAATAAACCTAAATTTAATGGACCTTGTCGAGTGAAATTTTTGAATTTCACTAAAATTTTCAGGTTATGTAGATTACCTTAGTGTTCCAGTAGAAGTTTATATTTAAATTAATTGTTCCTGTAAAAGTTTAGATTTGAATTAGCCAAAAAGCTTCGTAAATTTAGACTAGGATAAGTAACATAAGAACTACGATGGAGGTTTCATCAATGAGAATATGAACTATGAAATGTAAGACCTGATAGTATTACCATCTTGTTATTTTGTGGTTATGAGTATTTCTTTGAGAGCCTTTAAACAATCAACAAGAAAAATTCTTTAAACCTTGAAGTTTTATGGTTTCCTCTGTTTGTTGCCTCCATTCTGTGCTGTACTCTTGCAGTTATATTTTAGGTTTTATCCTGCAATAACTAAAGAATTACATTCCAAAAATTGCCTTGTGGGGTACATCGAGGAGGAATTGATGGAACTTATAAATCCATTTGATATTTGAAAACCTAAACTTCTAAGGAGGACCCACTTCATTTACGTATCATTCCCCAATTATCAAATCTACTTTCTCTCTTTGTAAACACTCTTAATCCATCAATCTTCAGGAAGCTTCATTGTTCTGATAGGACTGGTAGGAAGTCAATAGGCTGACCTCTAGATAGCTGTGGTCTCTCTCTAATGGTGACTTTGACTGATGCAAAGAGTGATCTGTATTTAATCTTTGTAAATATCTAGCCTACCTGTTCTTTCCAGAAATTCAAATTCCTCCAGCATCTTGCTTTTGAGTTCACTGATGATTCTCATTAGTTGGCCGACCTCTAGCCACCAGTGGTTTCTCTCTAACGGTGGCTTTTGGCTGATGCGAAGAGTGATCTGTATTTAATCTTCTTAAATATGTAGCCTTTCTGTTCTTTCCATAAATTGGAATTCCTCCAGCATCTTGCTTTTCACTGATGATTCTCATCAGTTGGCCAAGCGGGTAGTTAAAACCTTTTTGTGGGTGTTTTGGGGTGGGGTGGTTTAATCTCATGTCGCCCCCCCCCCCCCCCCCCCCCCTTGCCCTCTCCCTGTTTCTCCTGCGCTTTGGATTGTGAAGTCTATGCTTTTCTTCTAAGATATCAAGGATGATACCAATATAAGATAGGTAAATTGGCTTACAAAGATGAGAAATTCGGTTAGTTAAGGATAATTTACTCTATCTGCTAACCTGAGCTCCTTGAAGATCCTGCTTGCAAGTTCATGGATGATGATTTTCATCAATTTCATGATTTGGGTTTTATGAGAGATACTTGGGGTCTACTTGGATGAAGGTGGCAGCGGCTGGACCTTGGCTGGTTATAGCCAGGTCTTGCGATGGGATCCCATCTCCATGCGGGGTGTTTTTCTTTTATTTGGGGGGGGGGGGATTAAATATAATATATGCTCTCCTGTTCAAAAAAAAAAAAGAAGAAAAAAGAACAGAACCTTTCTCTTATCCCTCCCCCCCTACTGTCTTCGTCATCCTCTTCTTCTTCTTCTCCTTTATCTCTTAACTCCTTTTTTTAAACGTTATGGATTTCAATGCAGGAAGTTATTTTTCATTTGCTAGTGCTATCAACATGTCAATGTTCTGTGAACTTCTGAGCTTGAGAATGTAGGTTTGCTTTCTCTAGTTCTTTCAACAACCAACATTGCACAATTATAGATTGAGGCATAAACATTTGATTTGGCTTAGATAGACATAATGTTACTGAAGAATTACAGGTACTAGGGTTAAAAAAAATCATGTTTTCCATTTTCGTATATTCTCATGTAATGTTCTTTTGACTCTAATCTAACTGTTTGTAAACAATGTTCCATTATTTTGGTTCTGTTCAATTTGTTGCCATCTTACCCTAAAAAAAAAAAAACTCATAAAGCAAGTGATCCTGTCTGAATTTGCATATATCTTGATATTATATGGAGAAGCAAATTTAGAGTGATTAGTAATGGAATAGTGGCTCTATGTGCACACACATGAGCTGCAAAAAAACTTGCCATAAACAAGAAGAGAAACAATACTTGGGTATACTGAGTCTGCTATTGTAATTGCTTAGCTTTAATCAGTTCTGTAATCTTCTGTTGTTTTGTTTTCGAGGCATTGTGATTTAATGTGCAGTTGTGCTCTGCACAGAATATTTCATATATACCTTGAATGCTCAACTTATCCGGGAGATATGAATATTTCATATATAACTTGAATACACTGAATATTTTATATACATACCTTGAATGCTGTGATTTGTTGCCACTTAACTGTTGGCCATAAAATTATAAACCACCATTATGTGCTTCCTTATTTAGTGGTTAGTATGACACTGGTTTTCACTTTTCACTAATAACCACTTGTTGTAGAGGACCTGAACTCACTACATAGAGATCACTCATGCCAAAATTATTTTATTCAGGTGATCTTAAAAATGTATTTAAAGTTAAAGTGCAGGGGGATTCCTATCATAGGCTCAGATACAAAAGTCTGTGTTACCTACTAACGATAATTATCAGTTTTGGACACCTCCCCTTGATTGTTGGAACTGCCCCAATAATGGGTTGATTGCTGTTCCAATTTTTGATAACTACACTACGAGCAAGCAATCACTGATCCACTTATTTATTTATAATTAAGTAGATATTTTATTGATCTAAAAGGGAGAACACAACAAGCTGGACTCTCGCGAGAGAACTAGCTAAAACACACAATAAACCAACACCAAACAGTTGGGGCTTGAAAACAACAAAACTAAGGTCCAGCAAAAAGAAAGAAACAGCCACTACACCACACTCGTTTTTTAAAGAAACTACTACTCCTTCCCAAGAAAGCCGAAGAAGCAGAACTAGGAACTCCCGTTGTATCCTTGTCGCTCTTTGGATGGCGAGAGCAATTATCACTACCTCCCAACATGCCTGCTTGTTTCCAGACTGCTTGCATTCTCTCGGTGAGTGCATACTTGCCTGACTGCCATCATACTGAGTCTTTGTTGTCCGATGGATCACTATCAGATGACTCTCAATTGTCTCGATGGTGGACAATCAGCTGATTAGCAAAACTAACATGTTTTCTAGTTTCATCACCACAAGGGGGAAGGGACGGGATCACATTGGCTAGATTGGCACCAGAACCAGGATCCAATTGATCATTCCCTAGTAGGGATGAAGACTCATTAGGAAGACTATCACAACACTCCTCACTGTCCAAGGACTCTTTGACAAGGTGCTTTGCATGGTTGTCCCACTTGAAATCTGATGTCGCATCACTGATCCACTTATTGATCGCACAAAAAGTGCTCACATGTTCCTTAGGTCATTCCAGTGTGGCAATGTTTAATCCTATAGCATTTTCCGTCTAGCAAAAAAAAAGTGTTAAGAGAGAGATTGACCAATAATAGGGAATCTAATCAAGATTGGATCTTTAAAGGGAGAGACGTACATTTGAGAGAGAGAGAGAGAGGTATTTTTGTCAAGCAAAAGAATATACCAAAACAAAATGATGATATATAATAATAATAATATACTTACAAACTGGACTTTCTCTCTCCCTCTGGATTTTGGTAAGGGATTCTTTCTCTTTCCTCTAATCTATTCTCCATGATTTGATTAATTAATTTAACAGAACAACCTAATTTAATTTCTCTATATTGTAATAAAGCTCTGGAAATTGAGCATTTATAGGGAGACTATATATTATGTAGAGAGGCATGATAGCTGCAAAATCCAAGCTACATCCTCTCTTAAACTTCCAATATTTGAGAAGCCCATTACTAAACCCAGCTCCAGACCATAAAGCACAGATCCCAACAATCAATCTTAGGCTAGAGAATGCTACAAGAGAAATAGTCCCACACTGCCAACCTTTTAAGATATCCTTCATTTAATGTGATACCAGCCTTCTTGACCATTGTCTCTTTGGAGACATCCGATAAAATTGGAACGATACAGAGAAGATTAGCATGGCCCCGTGATGGCAAAGAGGGTTCAAAGCAAGTCAAATTAACAAGCCCTCTTTGCTACAGGATCTTAATTCAGTCCAATACAAAATCTGCAGAGAAAAGTAATGAAGAAAACCACTTATCTTGAAATCTAACCCTTGAAATCACTTGTAACTTGATGGGAAATACTCTTTGGAATGATTATGAACACCTGCCGAAGTCTAGATTCAATCAGAGATAAACTGTAGGAGCCGCAAGCCTCATAAGTTGCTGAAACCTGTACCGCCAGTGGTAGGTAACTGATCTGGTTGCATAGATTGAAGTTCTCTAATCTTCGAGCTAATAAACTTTTAACTATAGAGCTATGATTCAGTAACACAAAAATAGATCAAAGGAAATAAGAAGGAATTGAGAAAATAGAAGAGAGAGGGTTTCGGTTGAGTCTCACAACCTTGGAGACTCAACCAGAAAAATAGAATCGGAGATGTTCTTTTTTTCTGGAAAATCTGCCAGCTCTCTTCTTCTTTATCTTATTTATAGACTTAAGAAAGATTACAAAATAAGGAAGGATTTAGTCATCTTAAAAAAAATATCCTAAGATAAATTAAAAGGGAAACTTGCCTTTATAGATTTAGGAAAGTTTCAAAAAAAACAACTTACAAAATATCAATCCATAACTTAACTTTAGGAAACAAAATCTAAGAATAATTTAGGAAAGAAATAACAAAAGAAGGAAAATTTCTGCTGTTGGTACTGTTCACGTGAACAGTACCGTGAACACTGTTCACGTGAACAGTGTGGGTTGGTCAGCCAATTGGGCCTGACCCAATTTTGGAAGGTTCTTCTTTCGGCCCCTTCTGGAGTAGACTTGGGCTGCATCAGTGAACACCTGAAAAGCAGGGAAGGGTTCCAAACCTAAACAAAAGAAGGCTCCGCACCTGCCTTACGTCTCTTCTTTTTCTACGAGTCACGACCCTGGGAAACAGACTGTAATCGCCGCCATTCGTTAGAACAGCCTCCATTGAGTCTCTGCACCTAGAAAAAATTGCAGAAAACCGAACAATTATACAATATCTGGTCAGCCAATTGGGCCTGGCCCAATTTTGGAAGGTTCTTCTTTCGGCCCCTTCTGGAGTAGACTTGGGCTGCATCAGCTCCCCCCGGTTTAGAAACATTCGTCTCCGACAAATGGAGGAAAGACATGTAGTGATCATAAAAATCAGGGTCAATGCGCTTGAAGTCATCTTCATGTATCCACGTGCTGTCACTACGTGGGTGCCCTTTCCACTTGATTAAGAATGACTGGTAACCTCCACCATTGCGAGTCATAGTATACTTGGAATCAAGAACATCTTCAATTTGGTCAACGGAAGGGGCAAACTGTGGAAGACGTAAAGTATGTTCCGTATCTCCTTCGTCAGAATGATGACCCGTATAGAGAGTCAAATCGGCAACGTTGAAAATGTTACTGATAGCCATGTCAGGTGGGAGCTCAAGGACGTACGCATTAGCTCATATTTTCTTCAGCACCTCGTAGGGACCCCCGTGGATGTAACTTGGTAGCTTCACCAGGAGTGAATCTCTCAGAAGTTATTCTAACCATCACCATGTCACCGGGCTTAAACTCCACATAACGGCGATGACGGTCTGCATTAGCTTTGTATGCTTCATTGCTAAGTGTTATTCGCCGTCGAACATCTGCATGTACTTCTGTGATATGACAGATAAATTCATCAGCTTCAATACTCACACGCACTTGAGGTGGGAGTGATACAAGATCAATAGGTCTCTTGGGTTGGATACCAAGCACTATCTCAAATGGTGTACGACCCGTGGTCCGATTGACGGAGCTATTATAAGCAAACTCTGCTATGTCAAGAATGGAGGGCCAAGTCTTCTCATAATCACGAACAAGGCATCGGAAAAGATTACCCAAGCTCCGATTCACTACTTCAGTTTGCCCATCTGTTTGAGGATGGAAGGCAATTGAGTAAAGCAATTTAGTATTTGTCTTCAACCATAATGTCTTCCAAAAATAGCTCATAAATTTCACATCCCGATCCGACACAATAGTCTCGGGTAGCCCATGGAGACGTACCACTTCCTTAAAGAATAAGACAACAACATGACTTGCATCAAAAGTCTTCCGACAAGGGAGGAAGTGTGCCATTTTTGAGAATCTGTCCACTATTACAAATATAGAGTCATATCGCTCCCTTGTGGATGGCAAACCAAGGACAAAATCCATACTAATGTGCAGCCATGGTGAATGAGGCACCGGTAATGGTGTGTAAAAACCAGAATTTTGTTTGGTGCCTTTAGCTAGTTGACATGCACGACACCGTTGGACCACATTTTGCACATCATGGGGTAAGTGAGGCCAATAGTAAAGATCTGTAACTTATGCCATTGTCTTATCACGACCAAAGTGTCCACCTAAACCACCTCCATGTAACTCCCGAATTAGGTATTGGCGTAGGGACGTCTTTGGGATGCATAACCTTGTTCCCATAAACAAGTAGCCGTCTTGAATCAAGAACTTTAGATCGTTTCACCTTGCTGTAATTTTTGGTATATAGTACCAAAATCTTCATCTGCTATGTACTCCCCTTTGATATGTTCAATTCCTGTACTTTGGGCTGAAAAGGTACTCATCATATTCACCTTGCGGCTCAATGCATTTGCTACTTGGTTCTCTTTTCCAGCTTTATAGTTGAGGGCAAAAGTAAACTCTTGTAAATATGAGATCCACTTAGCATGTTTGTGACTAATGGTCCGTTGGGAGTTAAGAAACTTGAGTGCTTCATGATCAGAGTAGAGAATGAACTCTTTCCCAATGAGGTAGTGTCTCCAATGTTTGACCACCTGTACTATAGCATAAAGTTTTAAATCATAGGTGGAATACCTCTTCTTGGCATCATTGAGCTTCTCACTGTAGAATGCCACTAGATGCTTTTCTTGCATAAGTACCCCTCCAATTCCCGATTGTGAGGCATCAGTAGCAACCTCGAACACACGGTCAAAATCAGGTAGGTGTAGGACAGGAGCTTCAGTTACAGCTTTCTTTATAAGATGGAATGCTTTGGTGGCTGCCGAGGTCCATTGGAACGGACCTTTCTTTGTCTTCATGCACTCTGTGATGGGTGCCATGATAGAGCTAAACCCTCGTATGAACCTCCGATAAAAGGAAGCAAGACCGTGGAAACTACAAACCTCGGTGAGAGTTTTTGGGAGTGGCCAATTAGTAATGCTTTCAATCTTGGATGGATCAGCTTTTACCCCTTTGGATGTAATAATGAAACCAAGGAAGACTACCTTGGGGAGCATAAAAGAACACTTCTTCAAGTTCAAGTATAATTTCTCATCTCGAAGGATCCTCATTACTCGCCGTATATGATCTAGGTGGTCTTCATGGCCTTTGCTATATATTAGTATGTCATCAAAGTAAACAACAAGAAACTTACCGATGAACGGTCGGAGTGTTTGAGTTATTACTCTCATGAAGGTACTAGGGGCATTGGTTAACCCAAAGGGCATAACCTTCCATTCATATAATCCGTCTTTCATTTTGAAGGCTGTTTTCCATTCATCGTCGGGACGAATACGGATTTGATGGTAACCACTCCGTAAATCAAGCTTGGTGAAGATAGTAGCACCTGTCAACATGTCCAACATATCATCAAGCCGTGGAATAGGGAATCGGTATTTGACAGTGATTTTGTTGATTGCTCTGCTGTCGATGCACATCCGCTATGTTCCATCTTTCTTAGGTGTCAAGAGTGCGGGTACGACACATGGACTCATGCTTTCTACAATGAAACCCTTTTGTAACAGTTCATCAACCTGTCTTTTGAGTTCTGCATGCTCTGTAGGACTTAGACGGTAGGTGGGCAGGTTTGGTAACACTGATCCAGGGACTAAATCAATTGCATGTTGTATGTCCCTCATTGGTGGCAACTCATTAGGTAATTTTTCTGCAACAAGATCTGCAAAATCAGACAAGATAGATTGTATAAGTGGGGGAGGGTTATTTTTTTCAGGGGGTACAACTTCCCTAGCCATGAGGGCTATCATTACACCTCTTTCTTTACTTGTTTCTTCAAAGTCTTGTTGATTGAGTATCAATAATGGGTGATCAATTTGCTGTCCAGCCTTCGAGGATGGTCCTTTTCCCTTGTTTTTGCTAGTGGTGGTTGGCTAGTCCTTCTTTAGAGCTTGAAGGATTTGTTTACGCTTTAGTTGTGCAGCTCGTAACCTTTTTTTCTCAGCTGGTACATTAATGGGTTTCAATATCATGGGCTTTCCATCAACATCGAAGTAACATTGGTTCTTGGTACCTCCAACCAACACATCATGATCATATAACCATGGCCTTCCCAATAGTACATCAGTCAATATCATGGGGATAACGTTACACCATACCGTATCATTGTAGACCCCTGCTTGTAACGGAATCAAACACCTTTGACTTACTTCCAATGTATTACCGTTGAGAAGTGAGACCTTGTACGGTTGAGGATGAGTTTCAGCCTCTAGTTTAGCATCTATTACAAAAGCTTGTGACACAACATTAACATTGCTACCACTGTCCACAATAATTTGAGCAAGCTTAGGTCCACTAGACATGCGGGTGGTAAAAATGCAATGACGACGCCAATCTTCCCCTTTTGATTCAGCCACTAATATTCGACTCACAACATGTATTCCAAGGGATGCTTCATCTTCTTCAAAGTTATACTCTAGATCATCAGCTAGGGCAGCATTATCATAGGAATCATCTTCTTGGGGTTCCCACACTTGGGAATCAGCATTGGCTTCCGCAGAAGCCACTAAGGAATTGCCTTTCACTTTTTTGTGGAAGCCACTAAGGAATTGCCTTTCACTTTTCTTGGACAATCCCTTGCATAATGGCCATAGGCATTACAATGATAGAATTGAACACTGTTATTGGGGGTCATTGGTCCCTTTCCCTTTTCAGTTACCGTGGGAGTAGGACGAGGTGCAGCCACAGTGCTCTTGGGAGTTGGCATGGGTTTCTTGCCTTCATTAAAATTTGGGGTATACCTTCTAGAGGTCTTTAGGAGTTCTTCAGCTTGAAAAGCTTTATCAACACAGTCATTAAGACTTACAATATCAACCACACCCATTTTTTCTCTTATTTCAGGTCGTAGTCCCAAACGGAACCGAGATATCATTTGATCATCATTGTCTCGTGAACCTGATCGTGCACATAATTGATCAAATTGGTATACATAGTCTTCCATACTCATATTACCTTGACGAAGATTGTTCAGCTGGTCATGCAACCTTCTTTGGAAGGACCGAGGCAAATACTTTTCTTTCAATTCTTCCTTCATCTCCTCCCAAGTAGTGGGTTCTCTACGACTCCTTATGAGATTATATTCATAGTTACGCCACCAATCACGAGCACCCCCCACTAGTTTAGAGCGGGCCAATTGCAGCTTTTTAGGTTCAGGAAGGCTAAACCAATCAAAGTAGTCATCTAGGGCATTCACCCAATCATGAAAAGCTTGGGGGTCTTGTCTTCCATGGAACTCCTTAAGATCCATTCGCACCTTATGGGTTTGATACCGAATAGGTTGATTGCCATCATAGTCTTCATAGGGTGGGTCTTGGTATTCTTCTCTAGGGACTCTTTGGGGAGCCCTAGGAACACGCCTTGGCATTAGGTTGGCTATGGGAATTTCTCTTCTAGGGGCTTCTAATCTGGCTGGCCTAGGATTATCCCGTTCCTTCAAATTACTTATTCTTCCATCCATACTGTCTAACTTGGCATCCAATTTGGTCAATCGTTGGAGAACTAAATTAACAAGGTCATTGAGATTATTGGACTGATTAGGAGAGTTAGAACTCTCCTCAGCCATGCTCTGATACCAATTGATGGCAAAGAGGGTTCAAAGCAAGTCAAATTAACAAGCCCTCTTTGCTACAGGATCTTAATTCAGTCCAATACAAAATCTGCAGAGAAAAGTAATGAAGAAAACCACTTATCTTGAAATCTAACCCTTGAAATCACTTGTAACTTGATGGGAAATACTCTTTGGAATGATTATGAACACCTGCCGAAGTCTAGATTCAATCAGAGATAAACTGTAGGAGCCGCAAGCCTCACAAGTTGCTGAAACCTGTACCGCCAGTGGTAGGTAACTGATCTGGTTGCACAGATTGAAGTTTTCTAATCTTCGAGCTAATAAACTTTTAACTATAGAGCTATGATTCAGTAACACAAGAATAGATCAAAGGAAATAAGAAGGAATTGAGAAAATAGAAGAGAGAGGGTTTCGGTTGAGTCTCACAACCTTGGAGACTCAACCAGAAAAATAGAATCGGAGCTGTTCTTTTTTTCTGGAAAATCTGCCGGCTCTCTTCTTCTTTATCTTATTTATAGACTTAAGAAAGATTACAAAATAAGGAAGGATTTAGTCATCTTAAAAAAAATATCCTAAGATAAATTAAAAGGGAAACTTGCCTTTATAGATTTAGGAAAGTTTCCAAAAAAACAACTTACAAAATATCAATCCATGACTTAACTTTAGGAAACAAAATCTAAGAATAAGTTAGGAAAGAAATAACAAAAGAAGGAAAATTTTTGCTGTTGGTACTGTTCACGTGAACAGTACCGTGAACACTGTTCACGTAAACAGTGTGGGTTGGTCAGCCAATTGGGCCTGGCCCAATTTTGGAAGGTTCTTCTTTCGGCCCCTTCTGGAGTAGACTTGGACTGCATCAGTGAACAGTGTGGGTTGGTCAGCCAATTGGGCTTGGCCCAATTTTGGAAGGTTCTTCTTTCGGCCCCTTCTAGAGTAGACTTGGGCTGCATCACCCTGCGCAAGGATGACACGCACAAATCGAGAAATGGTCCATTTTTTTCCTGATTTCTTCTCCTTTAATGAATCCCTAATTTCCTCTGAAATTTAGAGCTCAGAAGCAATTTGATTATTTAATTCAGTTTTTCCATTCATCTTCTTCAAGACTTTCGGAGCTTTGAATCGTGTCAGCTATGTGGAATAAACGATAAATGAGTTTGAATTTTTTTGTTTCTGTTGAGTTCTGATTTTAGAAAATCTTCGATATTGTCTTTCATGCTATTGTCTGTGTTTCCCTTCTTTTTTTCAGGTTTGCTCTGTGTTTCTGTTTGGTTCTAACAAAACTCTCATCAGATTCTTTTCAAGTAAGTTGATTTCCCCTCCTTTGAATAGGTTTATTTTATAAGCTGTAAGCTCGTAGTTCTGAAGCTCGAGGTCTGGTTAGAGTTCAAATTATGGACGACGATAAATTTGATGTCCTTGCCTGAGTTAAACTTAGAAGTCCGCTGAAGTTTGGAGGTTATTTTGTGTCTGAATTCTGAGTCTTTTGAGTTCAGATAGTGGAGAACTTTTTCTTATTGTCTTTCGTGTTGTTCTCTTTGTTTCTGTTTGTTTCTGTTTGTTTCTATTAATTGTTTCTCTCACTGGGTTCTTTTTGAAGTCTGTTGATTCTTCCCACTTTGAATTGCCTTATTTTTTCTGTACCAAGTTCTAGAGCTTGAGCTCTTTGGTTATAAAATTAAAATTATGGAAGATGATAGACCTAAATTTAATGGACCTTGTCCGAGTGGATTTTTAATTTTTCACTAAAATTTTGAGGTTATATGTGGATTACCTTAGGCTCTCTTTGGTATGTTCTATAGAATTAATTAAATATTACATTATGACATATGTAGTTGTTTGGTATGATTTATGCCCTTTATTTATATTTAAAATAAATTAATATAATCTAAAACTACAAATATTTTAAAAGTGTTTATCATTATTGTGATAATCTTTTTTTTTAATTTTTTGATACATCCAAAATAGAATGATAATCTATTATTATTTCTGTCTAGTGGTACAGAACGGTTATTATTTAACTCATAATTTATTCTAATATATGATTTATCATAAATAACTCATAAACATAAATATAAACTATACCACAGAGAGCCTTAGTGTTCCAGTAAAAGTTTGGATTTGAATTAATTAGTGGTCCTGTAAAAGTTTAGATTTGAATTAGCCAAAAAGCTTCGTAGATTTAGACTAGGATAAGTCACATAAGAACTTCGATGGAGGCTTCATCAATGAGAATATGAACTATGAAATGTAAGACCTGATAGTGTTACTTTCGTGTTATTTTGTGGTTCTGAGTATTTCTTTGAGAGTCTTTAAACAATCCACAAGAAAAAAAATTCTAGAAACCTTCAAGTTTTATGGTTTCCTCTCTTTGTTTCTGCCATTCCGTGCTGTCCTCTTGCTTTTACAGTATAGGTTTTATCATTCAATAATTAATTTTGCTACTCTTAATTTTGTGGTACTTGGAAGAGGAATTGATGAAACTTCTAAAAATGCATTTGAAATTTGGAAAACTTGAATATCGAGGGCCTACCTCATTTAGCTCTCATTCCTCAATTATCAAATTTACTCTCTTCATTGACACCCTAGCCGATCAACCTTGAGGAAGCTTCATTCTTCTAATAGGACTGGTAGGAGGGCAATAGGCTAACCTCTAGCTAGCTGTGGTCTCTCTCTGATGGTTACCTGATGCAAATAGTGATCTGTATTTAATCTTCGTAAATATCCTGCCTTTCTGTTCTTTCTGAAGATGAGTAGAAGTGTTCTTGCAGAAAGTTAGTTTTTCCTTAATAAAATGTTACGAACTCAGATGAGTGCCATTTACACAGTAACTTATGACTATCATTCCTCGTGTAGAAAAATCTAGAACATGGGCCTGAAATATATAGGCCTAAAAAAATGTTTACAACTATGGAGTAGACCGATTTTACTATGAACTGGTATCTTCAATATCGCCCCGAAAACTGAGCGGTGGATGAGTCCAGAGACCAAGTTTGACATAGAGAGACACTTTACGAGCCAATGGTTTGGTGAAGATATCAGCCAACTGTCGTCGAGAAGAAACGAACTTAGTAACAATAAGCCCAAGAGCCACCTTTTCATGAACAAAATGTAATCAAGTTCAATGTGCTTGGTTCGGGCATGAAAAACAGGATTGACGGTCATATGTAAGGCACTGAGATTGTCACAAAATAATGTGGCAAGTTGTGGTTGGGGAATCCTAGTGTCACGAAGTAAGAAAGAAAGCCATGTTAACTCTGCAGCAGTAGTGGCCATAGCTTGATACTTGGCTTCCGTGCTAGTCCGAGCCACTTTTCTGCCTTTTAGCATTCTAAGAGATACAATTTGCCTCCAGAAATGTACAAAAACCGGTGGTAGAACGGTGAGTCAATGGGCAACCATCCCAGTCAAAATCAGAAAAGGCAAATAGATCCAACGAACTATCATGAACAATCTGAAGACCATAGTTAAGAGTTCCACGGAGATAACGGAGAGTCCGTTTAAACATGGAAAAATGTATCAATAAACGGAGCATGCATAAACTGACAAACCAGATTGACAGCAAATGAAAGATCTGGCCGTGTCATAGTAAGATACTGAAGGAAACCCACAATAATATGGTAGGATTCAATATCGGGAAAGGGAACATCATCTTACCCATACGACGTCATAGAGGTAGCCAAAGGCTTAGCAATAGGTGCTTCTAATTTAGAGTTGGTAAGTATTTCTGTGGCATATATTGTTTGAGAAAGAAAGAGATCAGAAGATGTGTGGTAAATAGCCACTTCAAGGAAATAGTGTAATGGGCCCAAATGTTTCATAGCAAAGGTGGTGCTTATCAAAGCAACAAAAGCATTTTATGAACTTATCTTCATTACTAATAAGAATCGTCAACATAAAGTAAAAGGAGAAATATCTGATCATGATAATGATAGGTAAAGAGAGATGAATCAGAAGCACTACACACAAAACCATACTCAAGAAGATAACAATTTAATCAGTCAAACCAGACTCGTGGGGCATGTTTAAGGCCATAAAGAGACTGTTGTAACTTACAACCCGTGGCTGAGATGAATCAACATAACCAAAAGGTTGACTCTTGTATACCGGTGTAGATAAAGTCCCATGGAGAAACGTATTGGTCACTTCAAGTTGACGAAGGGTCCAACCCTTAGCTGTAGCAACCGTGAGACCCAAACGAATAGAAGCGGGCTTAATAATTGGGCTAAATGTTTTTAAAAAAATCCACCCCCTCTTTTTGAGCATAGCCCTTAGCAAGCAATCGGGCTTTAAGATGTTCTAATGTGCCATTGGAAAGAAGTTTGGTTTTAAAAATCCGTCGACATTCCACTATGTTCATATTTGTCTAAGTCAGTATTCTGAATGCAAACAGCCATAGAACTCGGACTATTGAGATGAGCGAGTTTTGAGTGGGTTTTCATATCTCAAAGACTGAAAAGTGAAGTGAATGAACCTGAGGGGTTGCCCTTTATATATGGAGTGAGGATGCGAGCTGAGTATGGTAAGTGTGGATCCATCTTGTATTAGATCACCCTCCTTATTGTAAGATTTGGTTGTTTATCTGATGCAAGATTCGCGGAGCACTACAAGGTAAGATCTTCCGAGCTCAAGATAGTAAGATTTGCCGGGTTATATACAGTAGGGCTGAATTCTTGCAATCTGAAGAATACGCGGGACATCAGATTCGTCCCCTTTAGAATTAGCTAGCCGACAAGCGGAGCCCATGAGAGTACAGCTGGTTTCACTTAGGATGCTGCCACGTGGATCTCCGGGATGAGTGGATGGTTTATGTACCCTTCAGGGGGATATTATGAGAACTTTATATACAGTGGGTGTTGTGGGTTTATGCTTTTTTCTGGGCAGATGACTCCAGGCCATGGGTCCCTTTGCTGCGCGATCCTGTGAAAATCTTTTCTATTTTGTTATTATCTGTTGATAAAATAATTTAGAGTGGTTTTTTAGGACAAGCACCACACATCTACATGCTCCCCCTTCCGTTGCCACCTTCCAACAACCAGTTCCGCTTCCTCCTCTTTGCATGGGTGCACCACTATGTTGACTTGAACAGGTAATGTTCATGGGGACACAAAGAGGATGCCCAAGATGTGGTGTTTGGGAGAGTTGATACTATGACCTCTAGCTAGCCAAGGCTCAACTCAACTGCCTAGCTACAAACAAACCAACCAGTCAATATGTTCAATTTTGTTATCTGGTCAAGTGCAATAAAAAAAATGAGCAATGAAATACTTAATCTTTACTTTTAGGGAAAATGATTTCCATGCGCCCTCTGGCACTCTCTCTCCTTCCTGACATTCTATCCTCTGCATACAAATTGGGTCTCATCCTCCCCAGCACTCCCATTTACAAGGCAAGGAGATTCCCCTCACCTTACTTTTGATTGTAACCAATTGGAAAGAAAACAAACATTTTTATGTTATCAGATACATTTGTATTGTCACTGGATGCTTTCTTTTCCTTCTTTACCTTAATAAAATGATGGCTGGATTTTGTGGTGAGCATGTATCATTTCTTTTAACTGATATTGTCTTGTTCAGAAAAGCTCTTTTAAGTTATATATATATATATATTATTATATTATTAAAAGGGAAAATTACACGTACTACCACTGTAGTTTGCATTAATATCACCTACCACCCAGTAATTTCCGATAATATCACCTGCACCCATTTAACTGACAGTGGAAACTCAAAAAACTGAAAGACAATTATACCTTTATTCTTTTAAATTAAAAAAAAAAAAAGTACTATTTTAACCTTTTATTGTAAACAACCTATTTCGTTTTCACTCCCAACCAAACCCTTATTTTTCTACCCCCCCCCCCCCCCCCCCCAAAAAAAAAAAAAAAAAAAAAAACCTTATTTCACTCCCCCTTTGCAATTGTGGAGTTCGAGCTCTATCTCCAGCGACACCATCGAAGCTCTGGCAAACATCGATCGTGAACTTCCGGCAACCTTGAACATTCTTCAGTTGGTGAGTTTCCTCTCTCCCTCATTGTGAAACCGAAGGCTGTCTTAGGTGGTGAGTTTCCTCTCTCCCTCACTGTGAAACCAAACGCTGTCCTGAAATCACAGTCAGATGCATCAATCTCCCAAGAACTGAGATATTGCTGACCAGATCTGACTCTCCAATGGTTGAATACCATCCAATGATGCTGCCAGACGTGTGCTGAGCTCTTCACTCTGACCCCCCTCATCAGTGTGCAGGACAAGAGCCTCACTCCTGATTCTACCACACAATGAGGGCCAACAACTACATCAGGTCCAATAATGCAGCCTTCTCCAACTTTGGTACTTCTGTCAATAAGAACATTTCCAATAATATTGGGTCCTCTAGAGAGTTCTTGGGGTGGATTCCTTCTTTCATGATCCAAGTACAATTGCCAGCCCTTAAGATAATCCTTGGGCTGTTCAATATCCATCCAGAACCCCGTTATGACCATGGCAAAGAGGTTTCCTTCATTTGCAATGGCGGGGAAGACTTCTCGCTCTTTTGACGTAAGCCTTGGCTGAATTATGTTAAGAATGCAGCGGTTCAGGAGGTAGATTCCAGCATTTATCTTGTTACCCACAAAGATTTTTGGGCTCTTCACAAAGTTCATGACCATCCCTGTTTCCTCATCAAGAACGACGGCACCATATTTTGAAGGCTCATCCACCTATCAACAGAAAGTTTCATTTTTTTTATTTTTTATATATTGCTTCTCTCTAATCTTTTCCCTTTTGGGGGAGGGAAAGGATCGTTTTGATTGCATTTTATAAATGTTTTCCAGGAAGTAAATGTAGGCATCAAACAAAGAGCTAGTAAAATTCACCTTGGTGACCAAAATTGATGCTTCTCCTCCATGAGCTTTGTGGAACCCAATCGTCTCTTTCAATGGATACCTGCAGGTAACATCACTGTTGAGGATGAAAAATGGTTCATCAGACTCGCACAGCCTTTCTCTCACAAGGGCCAGTTGCCCTGCTGTACCCAGAGGCTCTGTCTCCTGTGAGCATGTAATCTTGATCCCAACCTTCATCTCAAATTCCTCTAAGATACTCAGCATAACCTATGGTAATTGATGGCAATTAGATGAGCATAATATGAGCTAAGGTTTAGTGGTTACTGCATCATCCATGTCTGTGGTTGGCAATTGATGACCAGTGTGACTTCAGTTAACTCCCACATCTTTAAGGGCTTCAATCTAATAAAAAACAAAAGGATTCAACAACAGTTGCAGCATTGTATTCATAGGCTTAAAAAGCTAAATAATTTTCCAATAACAACAAAAGGGGAGCTTGACTAATCAAATTGGCATCTGCACCCAAAATTTTCTAGGGGAACACTAATTGTTCAAAGACTCAAAGCTAACTTGATGCAAAATAATTGGTTTATTTACAAACTCAACTAGTGGCTTTGGCTTAGTGAGTGTCAAGGGCCTCAAGCAGTTACCAAATCCACGAAGAAGGATAACTGCTTTCATTGTGATATCCTTCCCTTCTGCAAATGGTGATTGTCTTTAGAACAGCTCCTCCATGAAAAATCAGATCCAAAAAAAAAAGAACCCATTTGATAGATAACTTCCCTCTTTAAGGCTATAGATAACTTCACTGAGTTAGAAATAGTAATTGGAAATTTCTACAAAAGGATAATGAGAACTGAAATCTCAAAACAGTGCATGAAACACAGCCTAAGTGAATTTTGGAGTCATGAACCTTCCATACATGAATGAATTTACACAATGTATCAGATCATCCATTTTGACTACTAAATTCTGAGTGCACACAATGAGGCAAAATGATAATACAACTTCCCAGCACAGATAACTGATCCAGACAAATTGAATTCCAATGCTTTTGACCAAAACAAAAACAAAAGTGAAAACTACCACATCTTATTATTTGGTTCATATGAACTATAAGCACAATGACAGTTGTGAACAGTTGTATTTAGTGGGATAATTATTTCTACTAAAAAATATAAAGAACTATGAAAAGCACTTCATTAAGAAAAAATTACATTGCAAGAGCTCAACCAAAGTCTTCTTTTAATTTAAGAAAACTCACATTCAAATTCTTAAGAACGCAGCTACAGAAGGTTTTTAACAAAATCGAGAGATGTTAGTCCCCATGAGAATATAGCAAGGGAGGTGTCAACAGCCAATAGGTTAATAAACCGGATTCCTATCTTTTTTTTTTTTTTTTGCTAACGACATGTATCCAGACCTTTGGACTGATTTATCCCGCTGTTACATCGATTCAGTTCCTTTCCCGTTGTTATCCTCCGAAATGTCATCTGCACATACCACACCATTTAAGTCCATCATAAACTGTTACAAAGGCAGAGTTATAAATGTGACATTTTGTTGGCAAGTAAACTGGGATAAAACCTCCAAGCTCTCAGGCAAATTGCACCATTAGCCGGGGCTATAGTTTCAACCCAAGAAATAATGGTACCAAATACTTTGTCCCCACACAGATAATCTGCATAGAAAGGGTAGAAAGAAAAATTGGAGAGCCTACTGATTTCTCTTTGAGGGACTGGATATTGTTGACTAGCTGACACCATTAGCTAGCTCATGGATTCATGCGACCCAAATATCAAAGAATCCACTATGTAGCAATAACACTGAGGGGTGGGGAACTTGGGCCCCACAAGCCATCATATGGTAGGTAGCACAATTAAAAAGAGTAATTTTGATTGTCTGCAGTTATAGGAAATAAAATAAAATATTACCCATGCAAAATGTTTAAAATATCTAAACTACCTCAAGTTAAAAATGACAGTAAGTTAATAATTCGCTGCTTAAATAGGACATTGCTTAAGTATCAAATATCTGCTTAAAATATTTACTGTTTAAAATTAAAACCATCAAATATCTGCTTGTATCATCAACAAAATATTAAAAAAAAAAAACCTTGAGAATAAATTCAACAAAATTTTACAATCCATATATCATCAAAAAATATTCCTGACATTGTCCTTGTTAACATATTAATACATTAACAATCAAATTACTTCTTAAGTGCATCTGTTGCCAATCTCCTGTTCTTTGCTTCCTTTGTAGCCATTCTTGCTCTCTATCTGGTCTGGACACTAGTTTCTTGAGTTGTTGTAGATGCCTGAGATCTAGTCTACATTTGGGAGCCATTGGGTTCATTTTGCCTTATTTCTTGCACCTTGATCCTCACTAGTCAAATATAATCAAGACAAGAAATAAAAAAAAAAAAAATGAAACTGATGAATTCCAGTTGTGCGATTTCAAAGCCAAATAAACCATGTATGATGCCTACCCATTTAATGCAAGTTCTCCTTGTATCTGGGTTTTAGTTTCAGATTTTCAAAAAGTTTATAGTCCTAAGAGGAGAAAGAAGAAGGATGAACAAGAAGCAGAGTTGAACATTAATCCCAGTTCCCAATTTAGATTTGGGGTTCTTGATTCAGATTTTATGCAGTGCCTCAAATTAAACATTAATACCAGTTCCACTAGAACCGAATCGAATCCACATGCTGAAACCACCAATAAGAAGGGAAGGAGAAGGAGAAGGAGAAGGAGAAGGAGAAGGAGAAGGAAAAAGGATGAAAGTTGAAGAAGTATTACCTTAAAAAGAAATAGGAGGTTGAAGAAAGAAGGAAGAAGGATGAAGGAGCAGCCGTAAAGTCTACAGGTCGTCGCTGCTGCTGTTGGATCTCGACATCGGTGAAGTGCGCTATAGAGGATCCTCTACAACTCTTTACCTTCGGTCAAGGTAAAAAAAAAAAAAAAAAAAAAAAAACTTAAATTTACTATTTTGATTTGGGTCAGGGGATTTGTCGGGAAATGGGTAGGGTAATAACATGAAGGGTAAAAGATATTAAAAATTACAAAAAAGGTAGTATTGTCGGTAACTTTTTTAAATTTAGCTGATAGCTTCATCTAATGGAGGTCTATTAACAAACTGGGCTTTTATGTTATATATTTGAATATTCGGGGAGATATGTGATATTATCAAAAACTACTAGGTGGTAGGTGATATTAGTGCAAACTACAAGGATAGTCTGTATAATTTTCCCAATTTGAAAATATACTCATAACAAAATCATTTTTTAAGAAAATTCACACATCTCCCCTGTAGTTGCCTTATTCACACCGACCCACTAATTTTCGAGTTAATTTAAGCTGCTGATCTCTATAGCACGTCTTTACTATATGTCACTGCAAATTCTGCAAAAAATTCCATTAATAGAACTAAAATTTCACCTAAAATCAAAGAAATTAAATTTCTAACAAAATGCCTACTGTAATTGTGTCAACTATTAAAGTTGGAGAGTTGACTTGTAGCAGAATTGAGAGCTTTCTTCTACGCAAAGTATGGAGAGAGCTTTTCTTGTGTTTTTCTCTCTCTCTCTCTACTTCTGACTATTCATTTTTAGGTTCCCCATTGCACTCTGTCCTCTCTGCATCTTCAAATTCTACAGCTTAAGATTATCGCACTCATTCTCTCCAAGATCCATGCTTTTATGCAATACCACAAATCTCTTGATTAATCCCCCCAATTGACGCTCATGTCAACTCTGCTTTTTGGCTTTTCATGTTTTATCATTTATCTTCATCAATTAGATTCACATAACAAGCTTTGTGAAATTAAATGTTTCTTCAGGTTGAAGGTTGAGGGAGGGAGAGATTTGCT
>CM053271.1:16907996-16966858 GCA_028583415.1 Protea cynaroides | reverse complement strand
TAGAAAGAAAGAGGGGTTTAGATTAAATTTAAAAAAGGAAAAAATAAAACGGTTAAAACGAGAAACAGAACAGTCCAGCAAGACTTTAAGAATCGGATTACTAAATTACGGAGTGTGCGTACGCGATCAAATCCCAAGGAAAACGAGACAGAGAGCTTAGAACGCAGAGGAAGAAGCAGACACATAATTACTCATTTATTTACCCAAAAAAAAAAAAAAAAAAAGAAAAAGAAAAAGCAGACACAGCAAAATCCAAATAAATCTAAGAGGAGAAGAAGAAGCATGCAGGATTTTTTTTATGTCGCTCTTCACGAAGAAAAGCTCGAAGAGCTTTATTACTACCTGAAGCATTCCGAGTCTGAGGAGAGAGGAATCTGAGCTGCTAATACGCTTTTGTTTTCTTCCTTTTTTGAAAAGGATGGCAGAAGATCTCTGTTTCTTGAGCAAGGTATGTGTGGATCTGTTCATTCTCTTTTTCTTCCTTGTCTTGTTTTATTTATTTATCTTTGAGGTCTTTTTTTCTTTTAATTTTTTTTTTATTAAGTGTGGTTTTTTTTGCCCAAAGTTTTCTCTTTAGGGTCTTTTTCTGTGTGAGTAGATGGGTATGCACGGCCATGGATGTTTTTTTGTTGCTGTAACTTTTCTTTAAGCTCTGAATTTCGCTCATGCTTTTGATTTCCCACATGAATATTGCTGTCCTGATCTCTCTTTATCTCGAACTTACAATTTTTTTCTTGTGTAACATTGCATTGGATTTTTCTTTGCTGAAATATTCAAACAAAATGGAAGATTTCCCCTCATTAAGATGGAAATTTAAATGTTATCCATGTTTGTACATTCTTGATTTCTCTACTTACCCAAAAAAAAAATCCTTGATTTGTCGAGCTCAATAGATTAGTTGGTTGTGTTCTTGCTTGGATGCTTTTTCACCAATGGTTATTTCATCGAATTTTGTGTAACACCCCCTTACTAACATCTGGATAAATTCTTCATCACAGGATACCCTCGTCATTAAGGCCCCTAAGAAGTCTCCCTTGGTATTGAGGACAGTTGTCTTATTGTTCTCCATGGTCTGCGGTGTTTATATTTGCTCAATCTGTCTAAACAGATAAGAACCCACGCCAAGGCCAGATTCCTAAGTTTAGAAGCGGTTCAAAGGCCTTGCAGTCTATTGGATATTGACCCAAGGGAGATTCCTTATGTACACTATCCCAAACCGAACACCTATGACAGGTAATTCAGACATTTCTGCAGTTGGTTTCAAATCCAGCTCCGGGCTTACAGAGTCACATTGCTCAACATGAAATGTTATTTGATGCATTAACAGGGCTGAGTGTGCATGCAATCCTGTAAGATTCTTTGCCATCTTATCAACGCAGAGATCTGGTAGTGGATGGTTCGAGACATTGTTAAATAGCCATATCAATGTAAGCTCAAACGGTGAAATTTTCTCTGTGAAAGAAAGAAGAGCCAATGCTTCGGCAATAGTGGCGACACTGGATAAAATTTACAATATGGACTGGTTAAGCAGTGCTTCCAAGAACGAGTGCTCAGCTGCGGTCGGCTTCAAGTGGATGCTTAATCAGGTTTGTCATATCTTGGGAGTCGAGCTATAATTCTAATACATGTCCCCTCCCTCCCTTATTAATCTTTTTTTCCTTTATGATATTGAATAAAGGTTATGTCATCTTGAGTCTAGAAAAAAAAAAAAAAAAAAAAACTATTGCAAAGATAATGAAAATTTTGTGAATCAACTGGCTCACCACAATAACGATTCTAGTTCTATGTAGCCTCAATACATAGTCTGCTTCATGATGGGACCCAAATTAAGGATATCAATGCTGCTTGTTTTTTATGGAATGAGTTATGCGCCTTACCATGATTGACTTCCAAAGGACCCATTAGATAACTCTGGTTTTATGCTTCCCCAATCCCCACCACCCTCTTTTTCGTTAATTTTGAAGTACATGCAGACACAAATGGAAATACCTGCTTTCTGCATTCATGCATTAGAGAAATGAGTATAGTTTGGTTGGGCACCAGTGGATAACCCTCCAGTAGCTGTAATTCATGGCTAAACTTCAAAAATCTGTTTGCTGCATGTCATCCCTCTCAGTTTCATTTGGATATACTAGGATTTCTGTATATTTCAGACGCTAAGTGGGCAAAGAACTTTTTGGTGGCTCAAAATCCATAGAATATAGATAGGTCATACGTATTATTTTCCTTTTCTAAGACTGGTATCATGATCATAAATTGGTCACTGTTTGCTACTGCCAAACTACCATTTTTTTTTTTTTGGTGAATGAATGAATGTATGAACAAGGCTCCAAAAGAGGAGGAACCAGACCTGGGTATCCAAAGGATAGAACTAGGATCTTTATAGAATCAAGGGAGAATCCCAGAAAGAAACAAAAGGAAACACAAAACAAATGCAGCCACCTCATGTGGTGGCGAGATTCAAGAGGACAGGATGTAGCTATTTTCGGATAGATACTGGAGGTTGAAAGGCCCATGGCATGATGCTTCTTGGAACATCGAAAGTGATTGCTTCCCAAATATGGGCAAATGTTCTTGATCTGGATGTCCACTTACTCAGATTCCTCTCGGACCATATGTGGTACACTATTGCAGCAAAGACAAGCTTAACAATAGTGTCACTTGGGGACTTATCTTTGAACTTCTTGATTATCCACTTCCATTCTTGATCGAAAGGGTGGATCCTTCTGTAATAGGGCCAGCACTTCCCAAATTCTTTTGGAAAATGGGCACTTAAAAAACAGATGATGGATGTCTTCTCCCAAGGCTTAGCAAAGATCACATTTAGCATTAAGAGTGATACCCCGGCTGTGGAGAAGGGCTCCTGTAGGCAGTGAGTGGGTCAGGGCTCTCCAAAAGATGAAACTGTGGTGAAGAATATGACCTTTAAAACACACCACGTTAAACCAAGGAATCTTCAGGCTGTGGGCTCTCACGAGATCCCAAGCGGATCCGACGAAAACCTTCCGGAGGATGAGGTTGTCCAGCTGACAAGGTCATTGCTCCCAATAGGTCTTCGAGAGATGGAGTCCAACTCTTCCCAAGCATGCGCCAGTTTAGGGGAAGATGCTCGGCCGGGACACCAAACTCCCTCAGAGATGATGTAAGAGACAGTAACAAGCCTATCATGACCATACTCGGATCGAATCCTTTCTCCAAAATCCATCACGAAACACCCCGAAGGTGCCAGTTATCAAGCCACAAGAGGGTCGAGACTCCATCATCAATGAGGGTTTTTATGGAATGGATGACCAGCTGTCTATGCTATAGAGTCACTCTCTAAACCCAAGAAGAGTTTGAATTCGAAGTAGCTATCTAAATTGATTCTTTTCTCAGCTACGTACTATAGATCCATTGAGTCCAAATGCTTTCTTTTTTGTCCGCCACCTGCCATATGAGTTTGATAATGCAAGCTTTGTTAACTTCTTGAACTCTCTAGAGACCAAGGCCGCCCTCCTCCTTAGGCAAACAAACTTTGTCCAGCTGATAGAATGGAAGAATTTGTTATTATCTGCTCCTTTCCACAGGAAGGCACTCATAAAGCTTTCAATTTTCGGGGAGATTGAATTGGGGAATCCAAATATCCCAGTCTAGTATAGATAGAGCTTTGCAATACTGCTCAGATAAGCTCAAGCCTGCCTGCATAAGAGAGGAATTTTTCTTTCCATAATTGGAGCTTTTTCCGTAGCCTATTAGGGATGGGGGAACAGGGATGAGCAGAAAGCCTTGCCAAAATCAAAGGCAATCCAAGGTATGTAACCGAAAATCTTCCCAACGTAAAATCCACAATGAGTCTAAGAGTCTCATGACGCGCATCTTCAATACCGGCAAGGAAGAAGAGGGACTTTTGCTTGTTAACCAAGAGGCCAGACGACAACTGAAATCTGCCGAAACCTTAGAGATGGAGGATATTGACTTAACATTCCCTTTAGAAAAAATCATGATGTCATCCGCAAAGGCCAAATGGTTCAGTTTTAAGGCCAAGCCCCCATTGAAATCAGTAAATCACAAAATGCATTGTAGATCTCAGGATCTATTATTTCTAAACATGTTAGCTAGGCTACGTCCATGCAATTTTTATAGGAAAAACAGAATCAAATTCTTACGTAATCCATGGCTTTAATTAGAGATTAAAACTGACAATGAACTGGCAGCAATGCGAATACCTCTAGTTGGTGATTGGTGAAACAGTTACAAATGGACCTTTTGTGATTTTGTCAATATTTTTAATCTTCTACCTCTTCTCTGTACCTTCAAAGTCTTATTTGCAGGGAGTCTACATTCAGTTAATGAGGTGCCATGTCCATGCATTTCTTATATTGAAATCTGTAACAAAATAGAAAAGAAAGAAAGGGAAGATGGACAGAATGGAGAATGGAGAAGAGGGAGAGAGAATCAATGTGCTTTTCCTCTCTTTATGTCTTTGTATTTATAGAGAAAATAGGTAACAAGATACAACTCAATCTCTAAGTCTTAGAGATGTACTAAAATACAAAGACTAATAAAGGAAAGAAATAAACTAACTTAGGAAAGAGATAAACTAACTTAAGAAAGAGAAGTTAACTTAGTCAACAAGGCTAAGACTTATTCCAATTACCAACTAAACAACTAGACTATTTAGGAAAGCAAGAAAGTAATATAGTAACCATAGTTGTCAAAGTGTCGCCTAGGTGTCCAGGCGTGATTCCAGGGCCTGGGCGACTAATGGCGCCTTATTAGTCTCGCAGAGAGCCTGGGCGTCTCCTAGGTGCCGCCTTGGACGCCTTGACCGCCCTGAATGCCTGGGCGGTTACCTTGGGTCTTATATGTGTTTTTTTTTTCCCTTTGATCTCTGAATTTGCTTTACAAGATTTATTAGGCTAGACAAGAACAACATTTATCAGACAGTACTTATTTATGACTAATATCATTTCATTTACTTAAGATATTATTCATAAATAAGCAAATACCCTCTATTTGAATCCAATAAAAATAGTCTAAAATTCAAATTCTAGAAGGATAAAAAGTCAACCCTCCAGTTCAAGAACAAAAATCGTATTTTTGGGTGCGGGGGTGATTTTCAACTTCCAAATGCTAGGCTTTTTTCCAAATATAAAAATTTCATAAATCTTTTTATAGTAAAACATCACTAAAAACCAAGAGTGCACCAAAATAATCTATTGCTTTGATGTCCAAAAAATAATTTACATTCAGACGACTTTAAACAGCATTCGCGTACTCCGAACAATGTTTGACCAGAGTGTAACTCTTTCATTATAACTCGGATTCAAGCAATCTTGGATTTGTTGAAAAACTGATTATACTAGCTTTGCAATGAATTCGAGATTGCTTGAATCCGAAGTATATTAAATTAGTTACGCTTTAGTCAAATTTGTTAGAAATAAGCAAATATTAGTCATAAATACGTGTTGCTTACTTAACTCAATTATTTGTTTCTTTGTTGGTTTTCTCATATTAATTAAGCTATGTCTTAAATGTTGATTATTTATGTAGAATGCTGCATATATATATATATATATATATATATATATATATATATATATATATATATATATATATATATATATATATATATATATACATATATTTTAAAAATAAAAGAAATACACTGGAAATGCCTTGGTCGCTTAAGCGCCTAGGCACCCAGGATGGCCCCAAACGCCTTGGATTGCCTTGCCTCCTTGACAACTATGATAGTAACAGTATTGTAACAGTATCATAACATCCTCCTTCAAGTTGAAGCACGGAGAAAGGTGAGAGCTTCAGCTTGGAACAATGTAGCAGCAGAAGTAGCAACAACAGTAGTAGCAGTAGTAACTGTAATCGTGGTTGCAGTAGTAGTAGTAGTAGTAGAGGTCGCATCACATGTAACTAGTAATAAGGGTTGCATCACGTGCAATTGTAGTAGGCTCCGACACGAACAAGGTAGTAGTAGGCTCCAACATGAGCAAGGTATATGTTGCTGTGAACCAAGTAACAATAGCATCAATAGTGGTGGCTCCACACTACAATGAGAACCTTTAGTCGACTGTCAAAACGGCACCCGCTCTGATACCATGTAACAAAATAGAAAAGAAAGAAGGGGAAGATAGAGAGAATGGAGAATGGAGAAGAGGGAGAGAGAATCAATGTGTTTTCCTTCTCCTTATGTCCTTGTATTTATAGAGAAAATAGGTAACAAGATACAACTCAATCTCTAAGTCTTAGAGATGTACTAAAATACAAAGACTAATAAAGGAAAGAAATAACCTAACTTAGGAAAGAGAAGATAGCTTAGTAAACAAAGCTAAGACTTATTCCAATTACCAACTAGACAACTAGACTATTTAGGAAAGCAAGAAATTAATATAGTAACATAGTAACAGTATCGTAACAAAATTATTTGTACCTTTTGCCATGATAGAATAATTCCAGTCAGTGACAAATGAAATAGCCATAAGCATGCCTTCATTCGGTGTCCAATCATCTAGTCTTAGGTCTTTACATCCACGCCCCAAGTATCATTGATGGATAATCTTTGTTTAGTTAATGAGGCTCTATCCTATTTCATAAGATAGTCATCTCTCTTGTTGAGGTGCCATTATGTCACATAGGTACAAACCACACACTTCATTTAAGGTTATACTTTTACTCGAAGATTGTTAGTTGACATTGAGATAAAAGATCCTCCAATGAGTAGCAGTCAGTATCTAAGTTGGAATCTATGATGGAATGGAATATATTGTTCGACATTAACTCAAATAAATTTTATTTTGGTTCCTTGGAAAGAATTTTATGATCATTAGAACGAGTGGCTTATCTCTGATATGAGCTATTTTGGATGGATAGACATTTGTGTAGAATGGTGGGTTACATGGTAGATGCCTAATGGAGTGGGTTTATTTGTAATATATAGTGAATGTAGGGGAGGTAGTTGTATTGTTTGAAATCTTTGGGAGGAAGTTGGAATTCGGGCAAACTACAGGGGTGGTAGCTGTAAATTTCCCTCTTCTTTTTAATCAGGACAAGAAAGATGGAACATTCATTGATACATCATACATGTCGAGAAGTCCATCTACGTATCAAGCAGGGACTACATTATTGTTGTCTAAAGTTATTTGGTGCGTGTTTCATAAGATCAGTAGGGATAAGGTCTCATATTCTGTATGCTTACAAACTACTTAAAACACCCTTGTAGATGGTTTCTTGTAGTAAGATTTACCACTTGTGATGTTATTGTCTATGGTGATTAATATGGAGAGAGAGAGAGAGTTTTTAACTGAGGTCCCAAAGTTGTCAATATGGTGGCTTGAAGCATGAAGTAGCATGGTTAAGGTGTGGAAATTTGGTGTTGAGAATAGTGTCCACTGGAAAACTCACAAGCTTTTTTTTTTATTAATGAGCATGTATTTTTTAATTGGGAGTGTCTGAATGACACCTCCATAGGTGTATTTAGATTAGGAAACCTTCTTCTGATGCCCTTTGTCTTATTCCAAAAAGATCTTTTAAGTCGGGGTAAAAAAGGATTTTCAAAATAATTTGAAAGTGACTTGTTCTGCACACTTTCCAAGTGCACATGTGAAATGACAGATTTTATCCTCACTAAAAAAAGTGGAGCGCAAAAAAATAAGGTTACAAATTGTTTGACACCTCAAGGGGTATCAATAAGAAAATCCCTTTTTTATTTAATAAGTAAACTGAGACTCCACATTCAAATTGGTCAAAAGAACAGATCAATTACAGGTTTGGCATATACCTTAAAATTTACAAGAACAGTACCATTGTACAGTGCATCAAATGTCAAAAATATTCCCATTTCCTTGAGCTAATCTAGTAAGCTTTGTGGAAATAGATGACTATACTGCTTTGGAGAGGAGAAAGCTTTGTTTAATCTTTTAGGGAAGCAAGAACAAGATCTTCATCAGTGACCACCTTTAATCTGAAGTCATCCTTGACAGATGGGCTTGTTATCCTGAAGTTGGTCCCGTCCCAAGCTCTCTCAGCCAAAATTTTCTTATCCTTTTCCTACCTCCATTAGACATGACTTCTCTTTCCTCCAGCCTCCAGTGGCATTGTTTCTCCGAATTTCTCAAAAGGAGAGGGGGGTGGGGGGTTTGAGTGCTAATGTCTTAGAACTTACCACCATTCCTTGGTGACAATCACAAGTACCTTACTTTTTTTATAATAGTTGTACTTTTGCTTTAGCCTGTGATAATTACTTCTTGTTGCCTGCTGTAATAAAAAATCTCTGATTTGTTTTGGTTCAGCCGAAGCATTCTTTTCACACCAATTCAGGTGACAACTGCAAGGCTGATGATTTAACTTATATTTGTAGGGAGAAAAGATGTTTCTACAAGTAATCAGTTACCAACTTTTGTGCTGCCAATCTGTGACTTTGGTGTGGGGGTCTTTTTCTTGTTTTTTTTTTTCCCTTGCTTGCATGAGTGGTCAATTTGTGGAAGCTTGTGTGCAATTTATACAGATGGTTAAACACATGGAAGTATTTGTCCCCTATTTTTCGTATTTCTAATCTCATATACATGCCCATTACATTGGTCCCCTTAGCCATCTTGGTGAAATAGATCCTATTTATGATGTTTGTTTCTGTGGGTTCACACTGACGAAGTTTGTTGTCTTTCTGTAATGCTCAGGGTCTGATGGCCCATCACAAGGAAATAGTAGAATACTTCAATCAGAGGGGTGTCTCTGCTATATTTCTCTTCCGGAGAAATCTGCGGCGCCGGACAATATCTGTCCTCGCAAATTTATACGATCGAGATGCTAAGCTTCTAAATGGAACCCACAAGTCTCATGTGCATTCACCACATGAGGTTGCTCTCTCTCTCTCTCTCTCTCTCTCTCTCTCTCTCTCTCTCTCCTGTGCTCATATCATGATATTGAATCTGGTTTTTAATTGTTTGCAGGCCAAGATACTAGCAACATACAAACCTACTATCAATGCCACATTGTTGATTCACAATCTGAAGCAAGTGGAAGATACAACTGCCAAAGCTTTAGAATACTTCAAAAGCACTAGCCACGTGATTCTTTACTATGAGGACATCGTAAAGAACCACACTGTAAGATACCTTCCATCCTCTGGATAGACATGATGTTGATGCTCCATATTATAAAAACAAAACCATTTTTTCCCCACTGTGTAATCCTATCTGCATTGCTTAAGTTCCTCCTCTTTCCTGCAGAAGTTGATGGAGGTCCAAAACTTTCTAAGGGTTCCACAAAGGAAGCTTAATAGCCGTCAGGTGAAAATACACAAAGGGCCTCTATCAGAGCTGGTTGAGAACTGGGATGATGTTCACAATACCCTGAAGGGAACGCCGTACGAGAGCTTCATCCATGCAGACTATCAAATGTAGTCCTCTTCCTCTTGGGTGATGTAAATAACAACATTTTCTTCCCAACAAAAGTCAGCACTGACCCCTCACCCCATCACCCGTCCTTCCAGCCAGTTGGAAATTTTGTATGCGGCAGAGGCTTGTTTCAGTGATTTATTTTCTTTATTTTGTTCAACGTACTCCTTAGCCGTTTGACACTCCAATTGGAGCTCTTTTTATTTTTGGATTCTTGTCAGCCATTTTCATGTATATTTATTGTGAAATCAATGAGTGTGTCTGGCTCTCTTGGTGCATCTATGTTCCTAGCGAGTTCCATACTATTCCTCTTGCATTTTTTGGGTTGGGTTTTACAGATGAAAATCGAGAAAAAATAGATGACAGCTGAGGTTCATTTCCTCTTGGGTATAGGTCAAGCAATTTCACCTCCCCATAGAACAAAGCTACCCTTCTGGTTTGGTCCAGACCTGAGCGTGGAATCAGGAATCCAAATCGAATTCGGATTGGGTGAACCGCCCAATTTGAATAGGACTTGGCATTACCTAATCCTGTTCCAATTGATTCGACTACTAAAGCCAAAATGGATCAGAAGATCCAATCCAAGCATTTGGTTGAAGACTAGGGGTGTCGAGTGTTCGACTCTCTTACCTAGGGATGTAAACTGATAGTTGAAAATCCATATGTGGATTCGAATTTGGATAGGTCAAAACATTATTTATCTGATCTCTATAGATATTTAACTAATAATAAAAAAATTAAGTAGATAATGATCTTGAGGGTTCTTGAAGATTTGACAAACTTTGAGAGAATGGGGAAAAGAGATTCATGAGAATAAAACAGCTGAGAAATATGGATTGAGAGCTATTATATCCAGGGGAGGAGGAAGGTTCAGGTTACACAATTCAAGAATGTAAACGGATCGTCAAAAACTGAATCCCACTCACATCATTATCCCGTTTAGGGATATTCGAATCCAATCACATCCAGATACATATCCGCCCGTATCTAATCCATTTACATCTTACTCCTACCCCACTTTCTCCATCCCCTTCCCCAGGCCTCACTGGACACCCAATCACCACCTCCCCCAAAAAACAGGGGAAATATTTCTCCACACTCACCACTTTTCAGCCACGCAGATTCATTAAAAAAGACCAACTGGATTAAAGATTTGATAATTAACTTTAACACACCCTCTCTCGATAGAGCACTGGCCAAGTGTAATGGGTTATCTCAACCATAAGACCCATAATGTATGAACATTTTCACTTACTTTCTCAATGGTTTCTATTAGATGGGCTAGGCCCTAGGGTTCTCTGAACGACAGAGTTTCCTGAGCTCACCAATGGGGAAGGCGACAGTAGATCCGTTAGTAGGGTAAGGGATGAGAGAGAGAGAGAGATGGATGCTTAGCTTCCACTCTATCATATTAAATTTATGTTTTCATTTCTTAGACTTTTCAGATTCTTTTTTTTTTTGGTAAAGTTCAGACTTCTTTTAAATCTTGCGATAATTGCACCGGAGTTTCAGTTTGGTTTGAGAATTTGAACATAAATTAAGGGAAATTTTCAGCTACCACTAAAAAATAATTGATCAAATCACCTACCACCCGAATTGTTTATTAAAATCACCTACCACCCAAGTTAGACAAACGTTTATAAAAAAAGATCCAAAAGCAACTAACAGAACCGTTAGTTGTTAGAACCGTTAGTTGTTGATGTCAGCTGTTAGACAATACTTGAATGACAATAATACCCTTTTTGTAAGGGGAAAAAAAATTAAAAGAGAGGTGCATGTACCAGCCTTCCCTATATAAACCCTCACCCCTCTCCTGATTCCTAATATCTCTCTATTCTCTCTACTCTCTCTCTGGGGCTCATAACGAATAACACAGGAAAAAAAAAACGAAAACAAATGTCAGAATTTGAATACGAAGTATCGGATTTTGCCCTGATTGAATCGATTCATAGGCATCTGTTTGATGAATCAGAATCATTGGCAACAACATCGATCAATTTTCCATCAAAGAACTTTGGTGGTGCTTCGGTGTATTGCAGGAGACGAAAATCCCAAACCCAGTTTCAGAAAAGGACGCATCAAGGGACCTCATCATCAACAGGCCAATTTCAAGAGATGCATGAATACAAACAGATAAAGAGAAGAAAATAGAAAATGGAATATCAAAATCAATACCAGAAGCAAAGATGAATAAGAATATAATCAGAACAGAGGAAACAACTTATTTCACAAATCAGAACCGATCAAAACGAAAGAAGAAATGAAAACCTAGAAACAATCTCTACCATCTAGAGCTAAAGTTACCATTTCAGAAAACCAATCTTCTATCAGAGAAAATGAGGATAAAAACAAAAAAAGAAGGAACAAATGAAAACCAAAACTCAGACACTCCATTAAAAAATGCCCTGCAACCCACCTTCCTAATCCAATCAACGCCCCTGGGGTAATTTGCAATGGAGATTAGAGATCCGGCGAAGAACAGTGCCAGAGCCTTCCTCTTCGTCGTCGTCATTGTTATCAAAACTATAATCAAGAGTTAGGGTTTCTCTTTTTTTCTCTTTTTTGATAAAATATTGCAGAGAAACAGAGAGGAAGAAGAAATGGGTATAAACGTCTACACACAATTTCAACTCTTTCCCATCAGTCCATTAACTAACGTTTGTCTAACTTGGGTGGTAGGTGATTTTTTTAAACAACTTGGATGGTAGGTGATTTGATCAATTCTTTTTGGGTGGTAGCTGAAAATTTTCCATAAATTAATGATGATGAGGATAACAAGTCCACCAAACACAAGATCCACTTGAGCATGATTGAAAGAGGATTCAATCATCCATGAGCCCATGACAGCTTTGTTCCCCAAAAGAAAAATCATGCATATAGTTTTCAAAAGTCGTCCAAACATCAAACCAGAAGAAAGGCCCAATTTCAATTCGATTTCAATTTTGGGCTTTCTAACCGCCAACCAAAGAAACCTCAATAGCCTGTACTTGTTGACGACCAATGGATTTCCTTCTCTAAATCTAAATTAAGAGAAGAAAACAGGGATTACAACGAGTCATTCTAGAGAGTGTCAGGGAGAAAAAAAATCCTCTTGAATGGTGAAAAGTTACAATGATAGATTACGAATCGCAAGGTCCAAATCACTGAATAACCAAAGGATTGTTTACTAACTACAGTGTTAGGGAGTAAAATTTTTACATCCTCTTTTTTGCCTTTCTATTTTTTTTCATCTTGAATGGTGGAAAATTGCAATGAAATTTTACAGGTCTCGAAGGATTATTTACTTGCTTCAGAGTGGGGGGGATCTGTTTTTTCTATTACAAAATGGTCGACAATTCGAACAGTAGCAAGTGGGTCCTGATGAGCAGCAGCGGCAGTCCACTTGCTAGGATGCTTCCTACGATGGCTCCTTAGCTGCTGTCTTTCTTCTTCGTGCCACCTTGGATCCAGTTTCCATTTCTTTGGCACCTGCAAATCAAAGAATCAATAATGCCCCCAAAGAAAAGGAGATAAATCACAAAATAAGAGACTGAATAACACTTGAAATAGTCCATCCATCTCCCCCTCCCTTAACTGGCGATTGTCCACATCCAATTTTGCATACTGAATCTCTTTCCTTTTTGTCCCAAAAGAAAAAAGTGCAATTTACTTCCACATCCTCGTGAAAGGAACACTCAAACAAGAATTGTCAAGTTCAAGTTTCTCAAAATTGCCACCACTAAGTCAAGCTAGACTTGTACCTAGTCAACTGCAAGGGAGAAGACTTCAAGATCACCATTAGGGGTAATGTGGAAGCAAGTGAATCCCTTGAAATTTGCATTGCGGAGTGAGGAAAAAGCTTCATCAAAGTGTATGTGAAACCAGTTGATGCAGATATACAAGCAGCTTCCAAACACCAGAGATACCACAGGGGTTGAGAAAACCCAGAAATAGAGGAAGCCCAAACCATAGTAAATGACGGCATCTCCACGTGATAGTGACTCCATCCAGTTCTCGCAAATTTTTGTCCTGTTGATGGCCATAATGGAGGTACCCAAGTGACAAATTTCTGAAATTAAGAGGAGTTCTCACCTCTGGAACATCAAATGCAAACATGAGATACTTTATACATGCTGGATAAAGGCCAAATGTCCACTGTTCTATACGAGCTCGAAGGCCAGTTGGGTCTGGGAAGTGCTTACTCTTCTCCGACCGGTACCATTTATATAATGTGTGATATTCTGAAATAGACAAGTTCAACTTCAACATCTCAAAGCTCCAATACAATTTATATCATGCCCATGATGGTAACTGGAAAGGAATGGCCAATATTGGCTATTTACCTATTTTAGCAATATTTTCCAAAGATAATAAGTTAATTTCAATGATGAAATTTGCGCATTCACTACCAACAATTTTTTTACACTTAATATCAACTGATAGTCCAACAATTATAATCCATTGTTGAGGTTAGGGTTTGGGTCCCTAATTCGTTATAAACTGCATTTCCATCCAGGTCACAACAGCTTACCTGTACACTCGGTCACAATACAGTATCTTGAATACATTTATTATTTACACCCCTACATGCTTTGTGCATCTAACTATCAATAATAACTGATATAACACATGCAACCATTACAACAGTGCATGAAACTGGACCTGGGTTTGGGGGGAAGAGAGATCGAACCTGAAGGAGGTGCCAGCTGATGGCTGATACACATCTCAACTCCAAGTTCCATCAACAACATCAGAATGAGTACTGCAGCCATGTGAGCAGAAACATGAAGAATCCCAATTATTGCCCGACTCTTCCATGACACTTGTGAAGGGACGAAAAAATTGCTGCCACTAGTAATAACAAAGTTCCAATGAAAGACACATATGAGTAATTGAGCAGTACTCAAAAGCAGATCACACTGTGCTAAAAAAAACTCTTCAAGTGATCAGAAATCAAATCATCACGCAAGATGTGGCCAAGATGACACTGGAAAGCACAAATTAAGTTGGTAGTTATCTTCCATAAAAAAAACCGTGCAACACACCCCACCCCCACCCCCAGGTGCGGTGGGGCTTTCTTTGTGCATGTGTGTGCCTAGACCGTATATTCTCACCTAGAATGCAGCATGCACTGAAGGAGTTCAACAGAATCTTAAAAAAATATAACTTTTAAAAACCATAAAAAGGTATAAAAGGAGGAATTAAGAAAGACCATAGAAACTCACCCATGGGAACATAGAAAAAACCAATATAAAATAGATGATACCACCAATGAAGTCAAATTGCCAGTTCATTTTTCGAAACTTGAAGATATTTCCCAGTGCAATCTGGAGCCGATTCACAAGTATGTCAGATGCACCATTATGACACCAAGAGATACAGTACGAAAATCCTTTATTGTTGATTGGTTTTAAACACCAAAAAAAAAAAAAAAAAAAAAAGAAGGTGCAGATCATACTTTGAAAAAAAAAACTCACCTTGCCTGAATCCTCAAATGATGGATAAGCTGCTTTGCATTCATATGAAGTTCCATAAAACTCTTTGAAGTTACTGAAAGTATGAGTAGGATGTAAAAAAGCCCCACCACAACCATTGACAAGCAAATGTTGCACATAGACTGGCATATCTAAGGAACAGAAGAGTGACGCATGTAATGGTGCAAGTCTCCAGCCATTCGGAGCTTACACCTTTCCTTTAGATGATCACGAATTAAATGGGAGACCCTCTTCCCAGATACGTTATTCCCGTACCAATCAAGTAGCCAATTTGGTTCATGAGTCATAATGATTACAGAATCATTCTCCCCAACCTGGAAAACCCTTCAAAATGTTTTATAATCCATATGATCTAGACAAAGTACCTAAATGATTTGTGAAATTGTCTTGGGATAAATCAAGCAAATCATAACACATCAAAAGATTTAGTGTCTCAGGCTAAGCATTGATGTAAAAAGAGTTACATCCTACATGGAATCAAGTACCGGTATTCAACATGGTTCAAGTGTGGCAATTAAAGGGGCATACCCAGTTCACGGGGCTTTAGTTCAAGTGTGACAATTAGTGACAGTGAAATGATATCTAGACATTGACAAAAACTGCTGAAACAATTTAGTCAATATCCTATTCCAAATGGACTTAGATTATATTATGACCAAAGATTAAACATGATTGGAACAAGCAAATTCACCATAAACAGAATGTACGAAAGTGATGCAGATACGACACCGAATTGGGCTTATAATAGAGGAAATAAGTCTTGGATTGGATTATATGCATATTGTGCCTTTGATCCCACGGGGTTTTTATTGTAATAGGCCACTTTAATGGGCCTAAACATGGGTATAAGGTATGAGTACGGGATTAGTGTTTTAACATCCCAAGTTTAGGTAGATAAGTCTCTATCTAGTTGGAAAAGACTTCTATTGCTTTAAGTCTTTTATTGCTTTTGAGTGTTTTAAGTGTTTTAGGTTACTTTTGTTTATTTTAGGTCTAGTTCTAATAGAAATAAACCACCTCCACGGTAAGTTATTGTTTAGAGGAGTTCTAGAACTAGTTATGAATGAAATATTGACTGCAGCCTTGCTGCAATGGAAAAACCTTGTGTTCAATCTAGGAAAGGAACTGGTCTTTGATCCAGTTGACACCTTGCAATGGGAAGCCCAGGTGGATCTTACCCTCCATCAGTTAACAAGTAAGTATTTGTCCATTAATTTTAGATTTTATATTAGGATTTCATTGTATCTTTTGTTTCCGCCATTAGATCGACAACATACCCTAATATGTTAATTTAGTTATATTTTAAATCATTACCACATAATCTGATCCTCCATCCGTTGATTAAATTTAGAGATCTAAGTTTTCATCAAAAAAACACTTGCCAATGTTCACTAGCCCAGCAGTCTAAGGATTCTTCCATATTTCTTTATCCAAACCTTGGATCGCTTTCATATTTGGATATAGTAATGAGAACATCATCCCCTACCTTGTGTTACAATATGGTTCTCATCCGACCATCGGATCTTGATTTATTATGAGTTTTATATTCTGGTTCTAACCAATTCACTGTGATTCTGGTATTCAAGATTCCATCCCCCATCAGAAAGGCTGGAGTAAATCAATACCCTATTTCTCCAAAGACAATCAAAAGTGAATACCATCCAATACTGTAATTTTCATCTTCCAATTAGGAATTTGAAACAGTAATCTGAAAGGCCAAAAATGACTCCATACAGAAAAAGGATAATAACCCTTTTGAAAACTAAGATAAAGTGTATTCACCAAGGAAAAAAGAAAAAGAAAAAACTAATTAATAGAAAGAACTATCTTAAGTATATGATAGAATTATCAGAAACAACACCTCAAAATACAGAGGCTTTCAACAACTTCATCCCCAGAGATTATTTCATGTTTTACATACATCATTTTTGTTTAAGATAGCTAGCATCTGCGTATGGTGCAACCACACCCATAGGGCCAAATGATAAGAACACCAAAATACGAAGAGTACCTCGTTTCTTGTTAATTCTTCAAAGAATTTGAATTGGTAGACATGAATGTCAATATGGAGAGCTTGATCAAAACCAAACACCCACCATCCTCCAGGAAGTTTAAGAGCAAAGTAACTTCTCTTTTGGGGCAGCAATCAACCACCTAACCAACTTCTATGGCAAATGTGCCTCATAAAAGTTTGAAGCCCATCAAACCAATCTGCAGGAAAGAACATTTGCAGTCTTGTAAGGACCACACTAATGTTCTTAAAAACGAAAAATAGGATCTGTTCTGCAACAAAAAATAATAACGATCACAGCAACAGCAACAATAAATCTTATACTGAAATAAGATTCAGCCCACTAACTCTTTTGTCTGTTGCAACCAAGATCTCTATTTTATTGAGAAAGTTTGGCAAGCACTAGCACTAACCATGATTTCCAGGAATAGCAAAACACTGAGGTCCAGCATATGGCATCAGACCAGGTTCTCCAAAAGGTACCTCAGGCTTGTTCACAGCAGTATGCTCTGTTTTATAACAAAGCGGAGGCTGGAGTGCATCTTCAAAAGGACGAAAAAACCGTTTCTCATATGTAAATTCTGAAGGATTAGGGTACCTGTAAAATGATGGAGAATTTAGTTTTCCAACCAGAGAATGCTAATAAAACACAATAGCAACCATTTTCCATGCTTTCAACCATAAGTGAAAGATTAGGTACTACCATAACCAACAAAAACTTTGTCTGAAACGGTAAAATACAATTAAATTACCATGGAAACTATGCTTTATTTTTCTCAACCATAAATGTCAGCATTTTCTTTCCAGACAGCAGGGTTAGAAGAAAATATTTAGTTATGACTTACAGCATAAATCGCATTTATTAAAAACTATAGACCTAATTACATGTTTCTTTTTTCTTTTTTTTTTTATAGAAAACCAAGTGGAAATATGTCTCGGCCGGGTCTAATCGGATCCCACCAATTTAATACCTTGCACCATGATCGACATGTTTAACTAATTGGTCTTGATTTGCGAGACATTGACTCGTTTATATTCGATCCGGTTGGTTTTGGTCCCTTATCGGTCTTACGTTAGTCGGATTAATCGGACTATTAACGTCCATAATCGGTTATCCTATTCGGTCTTATGTTCGGTTATGCTATTTGGTTTAACCCTTGACCCATGTTCAATTGCAATTGGTCATTATTTATTCTACATTCACAACATAATAGCTTATTTTAAATTCTTAATTAAAATTTAAAAGAACATAGCCTATTTTAAGTTCTTAAATAAAAGAACATAGCCAGAAAACAAACTTAGAAATTAATCCCACAAGTTCAGAATTTTAGGAAGTGATGAAACTTGCACCAAGCAAGAAAAATGTCACGCCCATAAATATTATATTTTCTTGGATAATGAACTAGGGAGAAGACAAATATCATATAATCATAATTAATGGAGGTGGTTTAACCTGAGAGCTGCCAAATATATAATTGTAAACACCAAAGAGGATTTTAATGTGATACAAAACCAACTAAAGAAATTATAGTCAAAGGCATGATCATCATAAGAACCTAAACCTCCATATCCCATGAGGGCTCCAAGATGTGCACATGAAAACAAAATAATAGTGAGCAACCAATACTAACGAAGGAGACAAGGACTCAAAGAGAAGCAGACGAACAAGAGGAACTTCGCCAATTTGCATTTGTATTGTTGAACTTCAAGAGTGGGGAGAGAGAGAGAGAGAGAGAGAGAGAGAGAGAGACATAAAGTAAAAAGTTTAAAACTTATATTTTGCATAGAGACAAATGGAAGGGAAAAGTGGGAAGGAAAAATAGGAGGGAGAAATTAAAAATGGAAAGGGTAAATCACACCTGAGGTACCTAACATTTTGAGAAACTACATCATGGGTACCTCACGTTTCAAAAATTATATTTGAGATACCATTTTTCATATTTCCAATATTGTCCATTTGACCACCACCAATGTCTCTTCCCTTCTTTCTATGGATCCCCCTCCCCTGCCCTTTGACACCTCCTGCACCCTGTCCTCTCCTTCCTCCCGCAGCTCTCTCTCTCTCTCTCTCTCTCTCTCTCCTGCTATCTGTTCCCTCCCCTTCCCTCAGCCTTGCACCCTCACAATCTCCGTAGTCCGCCTATTAGAACCTCTACCGCCGTCCCCTCATCCCTCCATTGGGAGTCAAAAGCTCCATCTTATAGCCCATCACATCCTTGTTTCTTTGCTTGTTTGATATGCTACAGGCACAAGAGATGATTATTTCAAAGACAATTAGAGGAATCTGGTCACTTTAGGAGTGCAAAAGAAAAAGAAATGGATCACAGTAAACATTCAGCCAAAATTCCAATCCGCAGCCTAAAAATTAGCAGGGCAATACTTTGATAGTCAATACGGTTGGGATTGTGTGCAAGTCCCAAAATAACATAAGCAAATGGATCGAGTTTTGTAGAGATGATTGATGATTGCAAAAGAGAAGGCGATGATCTGTATGTACCAACAGTTGATTCGGATCCCTAGGGGATTATGTAAGAAGGGTAGGCAGATCTGTGAACAATTTTCCAAATTGGGTTTTCACAACCTGCAAGCTTGACGGAAGACAAAAGTTTTGGTATGACCATTGCGATGCTTTAGGGGTTCTGGTTTCCGCAAGAACAGTTCTTGCAGGCATAAAGAACATTTCACCATCTGTGTGCTTGGCGAACGGGATCGTTTGAGGTAGAGTACAGAAACTGAGAGAAAAAAGGGGTTTTGGAGAGAACAGAACTTCGAGGGTTTTTAGGCGTCAGGCTCTAATTAAAGAGGCGGCACTCAGTGGGTGAGTTTTCACCATGGATCCATAGACGGTTCCTTGTGAGCGAGGAAGTATAAAATTGGGTTTGGAGCGGGACAGAGAACAATGGGAAGGAGGAAGGGTGCGGGGTAAATTTGGAAATACAAAATTAAAACATACCTCAAGTATAATATTGATCAAACGTGAGGTACCTAAACCTAACATATATAAAACGTTAGGTACCTCAAACGTAGGTTTTGAAAACGTGAGGTACTCAAAGCATAGTTTCTCAGAACGTTGGGGATCTTCAGTGTAATTTACCCAAATGGAAATTATGTCAGTTTATGTCGGGTTGGTCTTTAATCGGTCTACAACGAGTCGATCTTTTATCAGTCTATGCCGAGTCGGTCTTTAATCAGTGAGTTCGGTCGGGCAACTGTCGGGTTATAGCGCTGCACCGTGAACACCGGTTTATTATCAGTCCAGTCGAAGCCCGACACGTTTATTAAACGATGCGGCTTGGTGCAGTTTTTAATCGGTCAGCCCGGCTCGGGGGACATGGTGCGGGCCAGAAATTGACACCCCTATATATATATAGAGAGAGAAAGAGAGAGAGAGAGAGAGAGAGAGAGAAGCATATATTTGCAATCCATTCTGTCCGTAACTACAGCAGATAACTCTCGGGAAAATCCCAAGGGTGCAAAATTGATTTATTTTTACATAACTTTATAGTTTAGATGTTCCTCCATTTGTTTCTAGATCATCAAAAGAAAAGAGATGCCTAGCCTCCACAAACAAACATTTAAGTGGTAAACGCAATCCACCACAGCTTGAAAGTCCACAAATTCCCAAGAAAAAAAATAATGTTTTAAGCAACAAATACAAACATAAAGAATAGATGCCAGAGCATCAAATGACTTTCGACAGTTTCCACAGTATAGGTCCTTTGCCACCCCACTACCTTCCTCCCTCATTCTCCCTTTTCTCACAACAAAAGAATATACTAATATAGATGAAATCACCCAAAAAACATGCACGGATGAAAGAAAGGTGCAAACCACCATCTAAGAAGGTAAAATATAAAATAAAAATAATAATAAGAGACATGAAAAACTCCTGCCAGGCCAATAAATCAGCAAGATTATGCCAGATGTCCAATTTCCAAATTATAGCCTACATTCACCCCACTAGAAGATAAGAGCAGAGCCACCTATGTACACGTTACACTTGAGATATAGACTACACATAAAGAATATGTACCACAGGAGTTAAAGAGGAAGCTGAGTATGTTTTGTTCTTACTTCCCTTCATTATCTAACAGCAAATATTAAATAGCAGTCCATAGTTTAGACGGTCCGCAATACTTAATAGGCGAATAAATAGAGGTTTGGCTGGTAGATTTAAGATTCCAAATGTTAGAACTTTAGTGGCTGTTATGACTTGTGAATCTAAGCTCTATAAAAGCATTGCAAAGGTTTGTGGCCATCCGTATGTAGTCTGGGACCTTTGCACTTAAGTGGAGAGTAGTTACTCTTTACATACACCCGTCTTCCAGACACGTGCCCCGCCCAATAAACGAGGACCTCCTTTTCCCTTTTTTTCTTTTTTTCTTTCAGGATGATTCTGCTTTTACCAAAGCCCTATAGTAGAATCCAGAGTAATTTCCATGATTGAGGATTCAACTGTAAATTTAATCTGAGCATATTCCTCTCTCCATCTCCCTCCCTCCCTCCCTCCCTCCCTCCCTCCCTCCCTCAAACTGCAGTTGACAAAAAACAATTTTTGATTGAACTCATCTATTTCTTTGAGTGAATTGGAAAAAAGAAAGAGAGGAAATACAAAAGAATGCCCAGAACAAATAAGAGGATAATGTATAAGGGAAGGAAGCAAAAAAGAAAATTTGTATGATTTTATTGTGCATGTGATTAATCCACAACCATGCACCATCAGATCTCACGTTCAATGCCAGGCTACAAGTCATCCTCAATCCCCCTTTCCCCCCCAAAAAAAAAAAAAAAAAATCAGAAACAAAAGTACAGAAAAAATCAACTCCAATGAATCATCACTGGCTTGTCAGTGAGTAAACACAACAAGATCAAATGCGAAAAAATTAAACAAAAAAATAAAAAATGATACAATAACAACAACAACAACAACAACAACAACAACAAAGCCTTATCCCAACTAAATGGGGTCGGCTACATGGATTCTTGCCCTCCAATCAATTCTTTTCGAGGTCAAGCTTGAAACAAAGCCTAAGCTATGCATGTCATTCCTCACTACCTCCCCTATGGTCATCTTAGGTCTGCCTCTAGCTCTTGTAAATCCTTTAGTTTGAATCAAATCATTCTTCCACACTAGAGCATCCAAAACATCTCTGTTGAACATGACCACACCATCTCAAACGACTTTCTCGTAGCTTATCATATATCCGGTGCTATTCCCAAATCAGCTCTAATACGATCATTACCTTATCTTTCCTAGTTTTGTCACACATCAATCTCAATGTTTTCATCTCAGCTATACTAAGTTTATCTATATGATGCTTCTAGGGGATGATGAAATCCTAAGAGGAAATGAATATGATCAACAAGGCAACAAAGGTGAACATTTGACTTGGTTGAGTTGTTTGTGCCCTGCTTGTCATCGCAGGTTCCAAGGCATGGTCTGTGTTAGAGTTCTCCCTCTAGCACATGCCTCCCCCCCCCAAAAAAAAAAAAAAAAAAACATGGCCACCCTTTGAGATCTGAAGAACCAAAAAAAGAGAGGCACAAAGATGGTGCCGAAGAGGGCAAAACCGAAGACTGCAACTCTGTTAGAGTGAACCATAAGCACCTAACAGAGGTCATTTCAGCTGGGCTTTCTGCAGGTAAACCAGAGGAGAAAGAGGTGGTTCGGGAGCATTCAGTTTGTGGCACCATGTGGGCTCCAGAACTAGAGAAGGCGATTCTATTCCGGTTTCACCCAAACATGAGGAGAGAGAAATTGGTTGAACTAAAGAAACCCACCCCCGGTCTCTCTTTCTTATGCAAGTTGTGCTCTAATCTTCCTCCAGAGACATATTTGTATGATGGAACGGATACCAGAATCTGGATGATGGAAATAGAGGCGCCACAACATAGCGGAGGAAGAGGCTGGAGCAAGTTTCAGAACTCAACAGAGGAGGAGGGAGCATCGACCCTCGACAGTTGACAATGTGTAACCGGAATCTAGATGATGGATCATCTGCTTAAAAAAAATTTCAGCAGCCCCTACAACTTGTGGGAGCCAATAGCCCTAAACCTAGCTTGGACAAGTCCAGCTAAGTTTTCCTGATCTATCTACAATATAATACATCAATCTGCAAGTTCCTTGTATTTCTACCATTATTGTTATCATTTGTTGCTAGTATTGTGTATTTCCTGCATCTCAGTGGGTGAGATCACATAGGGTGCAATATTTCTGTTGTCCCCATTTCTCCCCTGTGTCAATATGGCTTTACATAAGCAAGTAAATGGGACAATATCTGGAAAACACTCTCCCCCAGATTTAATGAACAAAAACAATTTTTTCATAAGAATGTTTAATTATTGGGTAAATAAATATATTAACAACATCCTGAAAAAGGGAGAACAAACATGGGTATCCAAGAGGATAGAGAAAAGTAAGGAATGACCCCATATGGGTTAAACCCTAACAAATTAATAAATCATGTACATGTAGAGTTTTCAAAACTTCAAGTTCAACTCATTCAGACCATTTAAACCTACTTTCTTATGAAAGGAAAGAACGTAAGCATGCCTAATGTGCTGACAAAATCCATAGTAAGCCAAGCAAACAAAATGCCCCGCACTTTGATTTTAATTAAATGCATATTCTTTACCCACTAGCAAATTCGTCATCCTTATGTAAAACGAAGTGGACAAGCCTCATGAAGAGAATAAAATATTACATTTAATTTGGCAGGGCCCTGAGGCCCCTAAAACTATTTTAGTGAAGGAAATGTATTCTTTAGCTGATGCAGTAGTGTGCTCATGGATGGAGCGATACGGGCCGATTTGATTACCAAACCAAACCTGAACCGGTTCAAACCCAAACCTAAACCTAAACCCAATCCAACCTTTTGGTCTGGACAGGGTTGGTAGGGGATTATATTAGCTAAGTCTAAATAAAGGAGTTTTATTTTAAGTCAATAGTACTAAAATAAGTCGCCTTTGTCTTTATAAGACAATCCATAGGATTAAGGAAATTATTAGATTATTAGATTTTAAGTTTGGAAAGGTTTCAGTCTATTTTATCTAGTAAGTTTTATCTTATTTATATGAGCAGCATGTAAACGATTGAGGAGAATAGAAGAGAATGAAAAGAATGAAATTTTAGAAGAGATTCTAGATGTGGAACTCTTGCTGAGTTGTGTGTGTGCATGGGCTATTCTTCCCCCTCTCCTTCCCTCCTCCTTCTTCCTTTCTCCCTCCCTTCCTGTTTCCTCTTTCTTTCTTCATTATTTCCCTCCTCTGTTCTGGGCAGTAATCCCAGCCCGACCGAAAGTCTTCGATCTCCCTCATCCCTTTCCCTTTCCTTTTCCCTTTCCCATGCAACTTCGGGTGAGTGTTCCCCTTCCATAGGTGATCTAAATCCCCAAAGCCCATGACCAGAAACCTCTTCTACATTGAGTTCGAAAACCTGCAACTTGGCTGCTACAGTAACCTCCACCTAGATCTGTTTCAGGTAGTTCTTATTGCTTGAATTCTTGCTGTTTAGAGTGTTTGTCGTGTGGATTTGAGAGGCCTACTGGTTAGCATCCTTCCTCTGAAATTTGGGGTTGAACTGTTTCAATTTGAGTGAGTTGTATCACTTAGAATCAACAACTATTTCGGCTGGTTGCTCTTGGCTGAATGAAGAAGAGACACAGCCATGAATTGGTTTTTTAATGCTCCTTTCCAGAAATATCCTTGACCTTATTTAGAATTCTGTTTTGCCCTTTTATTCCATCCTTCCAAGTTTATCCCTGTCACTTTTAATCTAATTCCTATTATTTCCTAGGGGCTTGTTTGCTTCCTCAAGTTATTACCTAATTCTGGTTATTTACCAAAGCTGCCACTAACATTACTATTTGAGTTGGTTATTATTTGGGTGGACCCATTAGCGGATCCAATTAGGGTTTTCTCAACCTAGGTCCCACATCATTAGCTTAAGATAATTCTATTAAATGTTTGCATAGTTCTATCTAAATTCATAACATCGAGTATTTGTTTCCTAGAATATATCAGCATGTGATAAGACTGATGGAAAGAATCTTCCTTTTTTGTAAAAGATTTTATTAGAGGAAAGAAGAAGGGCAAGCCCAAACTAAACCCCCACAAGAACAGACACACAGTTTGTCATAATAAAAATAATCAGTTGCAACTGAATATGGTACACAATAGTTTAATTTCTTACTTACCCCAATGAGCAAATTGAGCTGTTAGATGGCAAAACAAGTGAAATCTTGGTTCCCTCGTAATAAGATTGATTAATAGATGGTCAGTGAAACACATTTTTAGTCGAATAGCATTAGTTTCAGTACGGTAAACCCTGTAGTCCCATAGAAGATAGAGATTTATAATGATCTAAATTACAATTTAGTTATGACAGTTTGGTGACGAAAGGCCAAAATATTTATTCCAAGGCCATTGGAGAACAAAGCAAACAAGAAAATAAAAAACGCATGCCACTGTTACAATGAAATTTTGAGATGGGCGACAACAAATGATAAAGATCGCTGTTTCTTGGTACTTGATAGCCACTTAGACATCAGATTAGACAACTCTTTCTATATTCTTAAAAAAAATTAAAATAAAATCATAACTAGGAAAGAATAGTCCAACTTACGCAAGATCCCCTCCAATAAGAAGAAAATCTCCACGTGATAGGGAACACTAATTGATGAGAATTTCAAGCTGAGCAAGTAAGCAGGCCACAGTGTAAGATGAGTTTCCTCCATACAGCCTGATGCAGTCCAAGAAGCAACCAGCCCAAGGTACCGTCAACATGGGCCCGGGCCTAGCCCACACTGTTCACGTGAACAATGTTCACGCGGTACTGTTCACGTGAACAGTTCCAACAGCATTAGTTATGACTCTTTTGATTAGTTTCTTAATTTTCAGTTTACTTATTTCCATTGTTTAGTTTCCTTAAAATTAGACTAATTAGTTTAGAAGTCTTAGTTGCTTGGAGACTAAGACTTGCCTAAAATCGAGTTTCCTAATTCCAGTTTTTAGAAACTTTCCTATTTCTATGTTTTAGAAACTTCCTAAGTTATAAAGGAGGTTTAGCTTTTTCAAATTTCGTTCTTTCCTATTTTATTTGTAATGTTTCAAAGCTATAAATAAAGAGAATGCAGGCTGGCTGTAGTAGAGAGAATTTTCCAGAAAAAAAAAAGAGGGTGAAACTCCTATTTTCTGGTTGAGTCTCCAAGGTTGTGAAACTCAACCGAACTCTATTTCCTTTGTTCCTTTGCATTCAATACTCCTATTTTGTTCTTTGTTGCTGGTTATATGTGAAACACTCAGCACTAATTAGAGGAAGTAAAAACCAAATCAGCAGCCGACATCCTTTGAACCTGCCCAGGTTTTGGCGGCACCAGGTACAGCAAGGTTACAAAGCTCATAGCTCCTTCAATTCTTTTCGGATCATTCTCAGATTTTGAAGGGTGTTCATAACTATTATAAAGGCCATTCAACCCAAGTTTCATCAATTTCTGACAGTCGGATTTCCAGATAAGAATGTTTTTCTATTACTTTTCTCTGCAGATTTTTGTGTTGAACTGAATTAAGATCCTATAGCAAAGAGGACTTGTTAATTTGAGATGTTTTAACCCTTTTGCCATCAATTGGTATCAGAGCATGGCTGAGAAGAGTTCTAACTCTCCTAATCAATCCAATAACCTCAATGACCTTGTTAATTTATCTCCAACGATTGACCAAAATGGATGCCAAGTTAGATAGCGTGGATGGGAGAATAAGTAATTTAGAGGAACGGGATAATCCTAGGTCGGCTAGACTGGAAGTCCCTAAAAGGGAAGCCCTTAATGCCAACCTAATGCCAAGACGTATTCTTAGGGCTCCTCAAAGAGTCCCTAGAGAGGAATACCACAACCCACCATAAAGTACGGATGGACCTCAAGGAATTTCATGGGAGGCAAGACCCTGAAGCCTTTCAAGATTGGCTTAATGCCTTAGATGACTACTTTGATTGGTTTAGCCTTCCCGAACCTAAAAAGCTGCAATTGGCCCGCTCCAAACTAGTGGGGGGTGCTCGTGATTGGTGGCGTAACTATGAATATAGTCTCATGAGAAGTCGTAGAGAACCCACTACTTGGGAGGAGATGAAGGGAATTGAAAGAAAAATATTTGCCACGATCCTTCCAAAGAAGGTTGCATGACCAGCTGAATAATCTTCGACAAGGCACTATGAGTATGGAAGATTATGTCTATCAGTTTGACCAATTGTGTGCACGGTCAGGTTCACGAGACAATGATGATCAAATGATATCTCGGTTCCGTTTGGGACTGCAACCTGAAATTAGAGAAAAAATGGGAGTGGTTGATATTTTTAGTTTTAACGACTGTGTTGATAAAGCTTTCCAAACCGAGGACCTTTTGAAGTCAACACCAAAGCCCACCTCCAGTTCTTATGAATTGAAGCACCCTACACCAAACAGTAAAGCCATAGGGACTACATCTCATGCTACTCCAACGACAGATAAAGGTAAAACTCCCATGGTAGCAGCTACGGATGTGCAATGCTATCACTGCAATGCATATGGTCACTTTGCAAGAGATTGTCCACAAAAATTAAAGGTAAACTCCTTAGTTGCTGCAATCGAGGCCAACCCAGATACACATGTATGTGAACCACAAAGTGATGACACTTCTGTTCCTAATACGGATGTCATGGATGATGGTAAGGATTCATATGGAATCCATATAATCAGCAGTATGGTTTTGATTGCCTCAAAAATAGATGTGGATAATTTTGATGTCTTTGCTAAAGCTCCAGGGATTGAGAAAGGTAACCACAGTTCTGATGAAGACCACGGTATTATGGAGACAATTGCGGAAAATGAAGAATTGAACAAGATAGTCCCTATGAATACCACGATTTCACTTGACTTTCCTCAAGATGTTGAGCATATTGACTTTGTGATACCGTCTAAATATCTTGAAGAAAGTGGACCCAAAGTGATGGATTTTCTTCCAACATTGCAAGGACAACCAAAATTTCAAAATCAGAAAACGTTGCCTACTGAACCCACTGAAATCATTCTTCATCATTTTCAAACTCGTGGACGAGTTCATTTTAAGTTGGGGGGAGTTGATGCAGTCCAAGAAGCAACCAGCCCAAGGTACCGTCAACATGGGCCCAGGCCTAGCCCACACTGTTTACGTGAACACTGTTCACGCGGTACTGTTCACGTGAACAGTACCAACAGCATTAGTTATGACTCTTTTGATTAGTTTCCTAATTTTCAGTTTACTTATTTTCATTGTTTAGTTTCCTAAAAATTAGGCTAGTTAGTTTAGAAGTCTTAGTTGCTTGGAGACTAAGACTTGCCTAAAATCGAGTTTCCTAATTCCAATTTTTAGAAACTTTCCTATTTCTATGTTTTAGAAACTTCCTAAGTTATAAAGGAGGTTTAGCTTTTCCAAATTTCGTTCTTTTCTATTTTATTTGTAATGTTTCAAAGCTATAAATAAAGAGAATGCAGGCTGGCTGCAGTAGAGAGAATTTTCCAAAAAAAAAAGAGAGTGAAACTCCTATTTTCTGGTTGAGTCTCCAAGGTTGTGAGACTCAACCGAACTCTATTTCCTTTATTCCTTTGCATTCAATACTCCTATTTTGTTCTTTGTTGCTGGTTATATGTGAAACACTCAGCACCAATTAGAGGAAGTAAAAACCAAATCAGCAGCCGACATCCTTTGAACCTGCCCAAGTTTTGGCGGCACCAGGTACAGCAAGGTTACAAAGCTCATAGCTCCTTCGATTCTTTTCGGATCATTCTCAGATTTTGAAGGGTGTCATAACTATTATAAAGGTCATTCAACCCAAGTTTCATCAATTTCTGACGGTCGGATTTCCAGATAAGAATTTTTTTCTGTTACTTTTCTCTGTAGATTTTTGTGTTGGACTGAATTAAGATCCTATAACAAAGAGGGCTTGTTAATTTGAGATGTTTTAACCCCTTTGCCATCACAGCCATGAAGTCAAACCACAGACCGTCCTTTTCATTCCCACTAAAACGCCTGTTGGGAGGAAAGTTTTGTCATTTTATTTTTGCTCAGCCGAACCCTACAGATTCAGCAGGGCAACGAGGCAAGTATTAGGGAATTACGCCACGCTGGCAATGCAACCTCGACACGTAGGACTCAACCTCGGAGCCACGTGGCAATCCCCTATTCGACGTAAGAAGGCTCCTCAAACACAAGAGCAAAGGGTAAAATCGACATTTTGAAAATATGTACTATTCACTATAAATAGGGCAAATCCCGAGGTTTTCAAGTACACACAATTTTTACTGCTCATTTACTCCTAGAGATTCACGCTCTGACACTTGGGATGGAAAATCTCACCTCACCCCACACTTTTTATAATATCTTCGTGGGCTCGACACCGAGCCCACTGACTGTTCACAGAGCCCTAACTTTGGCATCGGAGTGGACCCGGGGCATCCAGCCCGCCTCCCCCCTTTTGCCTTTCCTTGTCTTGCAGGTCTAGTCAGCTTGGAGGACCCATAGGACGGATCTGGGCCGAAACAGTTTGGCGCCCACCGTGGGGCCCGTGAGATTCGACATCGTAAGATAAAGCCAGAGAGGAATCTTTAGTCATGAGTCCAAGAAGAACTCGAAGCCAGATGATTAGTCCCAACCCCCCGTGATCGATCAACGGGTAAATCCCGAGGAAGGAGATAGGTCTGAAATGCGGTCTAGCAGGGACCGAGGAAAACGCATGGCGGACCCAGTCCCCGCGCATGAATCCTTTGTCACATACGAACAGTTTGAGACCGTAGCACAACAGCTTGCAGTGCTAACTCGGTTTGTACAAGGGCTACAGTCCCCAGCCGCCGAAGCCACTTCTCGTCTCCCTGTCGGAGTCGTCCCACCAGCGGACCCGCATAGAGATACTGACCTCCCCAGAGAGCCCCGTCACCACCTTGGGCGAGATGGAGCTCGACCAACAAGACCGGGAACCAGCGCTCGCCCTGTCCCAGAGTTAAGTGGGCCGGGATCAACATTACAGCACGGAAGGATTCTAGCTCGGGAAAGACTCGGCCCTCAGCCACGGACAGCACCTCGGCTTGATGAAGATGCAGCGGATGAGCTTTTGGTCCCCCGACACATAACACTACCAGAGGTAGCCATGGGGGCAGACAAGCCAAATGCTCCCATGGACCCAGAGGTAGCGGCGAAGATAGCAGACCAACTAACGGTCTTGCACCGAAAGGTTAAGACGATGGAAAAGGCAGGGGTGACCCAAGATGAGGATAGGGATTACTCCACAAATAACCCTTTGACTGATATCATCATGAGGGTCCCCTTGCCCAAGCGGTTCAGCATGCCGCCAGTCGATTTATGCGATGGTTCAACCGATCCCGTCGAACATCTAAACAACTTCGTAAGTGCAATGGTCCTTCACGCAAACCCTGATGCGATCATGTGCAGAGCTTTCCCCCTTACACTCAAAGGCGCAGCTCGGATGTGGTTTAATAACCTGCCACCGCGGTCCATTGACTCATTCAAGACCATGGGAAGACTATTCCGAATGCACTTTCAAGGAAGCCGGGTGCAGCGGAAGACAAGCGCCCATTTGATGAACATGAGACGAAGATCCGGAGAGACCCTAAGGGCCTTATTGGCCCGATTCAACCTGGAGGTACTACAAGTGAAGGATATCGACGAGGCGGTTCATTTCGCTACGTTGAGAGCAGCGGTCACTGACCCAAAGCTCCGATTTTCCATAGCCAAGAAGGAACCAGCCGACTTACAAGAACTTCTAGAGGCCAGACCTCACGCGACCAGGAGAAAGTAAGCGGTCAAGGAGAGAAGAGGCACGGGCCAGGGGTTTGCTCCAGAAGAAGTTCAACGACTATACCCCGCTCAACAGGTCCCTTGGCGATGTGTACACCCTCATAACTGATGATGGGTATTTGCAAAGACCACAGAAGATTGTGACCGAGCAAGGAAGCGCAACCCAAACAAGTATTGCCAGGACCACCGCGACATCGGCCACACTACCGATGAGTGTCGCAACTTACAAGCAGAGATTGAAGACCTCATCCAACGAGGTTACTACAAGCAGTACGTGGACCATAATGCACCAAGAGTGCCGGCCACCGCGGCCAGAGGTCGGAGAAGATTACCTCCCCCACCGCGGGAGAGGACTCCAGAGCGAGAGCCGAGGCGCCCCCGTGTCGATTGAACATCGACCCAGCCCCATGTCGACGTGAGACCCATACGGCCCAAAGAATTCACCAAGTGTTGAACACATTGGGCCGAGGAAGGTAGAGCATGGCTCTGCACCAATCAAACATTGACCCAGCCCCGTACCGACGTGAGACCCATTCGGCCCAATGACTTCACCAAGTGTTGATCACATTGGGCCGAGGAGGGTAGATACGGCTCCGTGCCAACTGAACATCGACCCGGCCCCGTGCCGACGTGAGACCCATTCGGCCCAAAGATTTCACCAAGTGTTGAACAGATTGGGCCGAGGAGGGTAGACACGGCTCCGTGCCGATGTCGAATATCAACCCGGCCCCGCGCCGAAGTGAGACCCACTCGGCCCAAAGACTTCACCAAGTGTTGATCACATTGGGCCGAGGAGGGTAGATACGGCTCCGTGCCGACACAAACATCGACCCGGCCCCGTACTGACGTGAGACCCATTCGGCCCAATGACTTCACCAAGTGTTGATCACATTGGGCCGAAGAGGGTAGATACGGCTCCGTGCCAACTGAACATCAACCCGGCCCCGTGCCGAAATGAGACCCATTCGGCCCAAAGATTTCACCAAGTATTGAACAGATTGGGCCGAGGAAGGTAGACACGGCTCCGTGCCGACGTCGAACATCGACCCGCCCCGCGCCGGCGGGACCCACTCGGTCCAAAGATTTCACCAAGTGTTGAACACATTGGGCCGAGGAGGGTAGATACGGCCCGCGCCACTTGAACATCAACCCGGCCCCATGCCGACGCGAGGTCCATTCGACCTAAAGACTTCACCAAGCGCGGAACACATTGGACCGGAAAGGGTAGACACGGACAATCCATCGGTTCGGTCACATCGGATCGATCACATCGGGTTCGGTTCACATCGGATCGGTTCACATCGGATCGGATGCCACCGCCGATAGGTCACGCGCCAATCCGGTGACCACATCGGTGAATTTCTTTCAATAGACCGATATGCACGCCGCGTGCCCACATCGGTCCGGGCCACCTCGGATAGGTCACATCAGCCCGGCCACATCGGATCGTTTACATCGGATCGGCACATCGGACCGCACATCGGATCGGGTCACATTGGATCGGTTCACATCGCGTCGGTCGCACGGTCCGGTCACATAGCGTATCGCGCCACATCGGGTCGGTCATATCGGTCTAATCACATTGGAGCGATCACATCAATCAGATCAAAACCAACCGACGGAGACGGTCACATGCAAGACCACCTCCCTCACATCAGACCCCTATCTTCATGAGACCGAGTCATATCGGTCGAGGTGGACAGCTCGGACATTGCAAAGTCAAAAGAATGAAGCGGTCACATGCGCAACCATATCCCGTACCTCAAGCCTTTTTCATGAAAATCGACGGGAATGGACCGGGGCCACACCTCGGCCTAGACACATCAGTCCGCTCAAATGGATCTTCACGATAGAGGCGGTCACGTGCATGACCACCTCCCATGCATCAAGCAAGAGGCTAGGAGTTCAATTCTCCTTAGAGCTATGCCTACTCAAAAAAAAAAAAAAAAAAAAAAAAAGAGAGAGAGAAACAGTTGACCGAGGGGTTTGGGCCGCGGTGGCCACCCCGGCCTTGGTCAAAATAAAAAAGGCGGCTGGAATTTTATTTCAAAAAATTAAAAAAAAAAAAAAATTTGAGAGACTGAGGCGGCCACCTCAGGTCCCTCCTTTTTTCAAATACAGGTCCCGCCGTAAAAAAAAAAATAAAATAAAATAAAAAGTAAAAAAGTGTGCAAAAAGTGGCACTGGGCTAGCATAAAGAAAAAACAATGCAAAAAGCGGCGCTGGGTTTTGTTTTGTTTTTTCTTTAATTACTTATTTTAAAAATAAAAAAAAAAGTTGCAAAAAGCGACGAAAGTTCTGAGGTGAGGCGACCGAGGTGGCCAGCTCGGTCAAGTGACCTCGGTTTGGCGACCTCGGTCCCAAAAAAAAAAAAAAATGCAAAAAGCGACGAAAATTCTGAGGTGAGGCGCCCGAGGTGGCCAGCTCAATGAAGCGACCTCGGTCCCAAAAAAAAAAAAAAAATTTGATAAAATTAAATCACCTCAATGAGTCATAGCAGCACTGTCCTAGATTTATGTCAGCTCGACTTTGATGGCATTTGTATAAAATTGACTGACCTGAGGTTCTTCACCATTGAGAGATGGTTTCTCCATCAAGAACTGAATTTGATGATCTTCATGAACTCCTTTGGGGAGTGGTTGAACAATTGGCTCCTCATCAACATCGAGGGCATTGGTTTCCCTTTTTGAAGGTTGCGACGGCTCGGATCCAAGACAGTTAGATCACATCGGTCAAATCGCCTCGGATCACGTGAGAAACCCGTGATCACCTCGGTACAGCATCTTCAACAGGACCGATGTGTCTCGGCCGCGGTGCCCACATCGGTCAAACCGGGTCGGTTCACATGAGACTCCCGTGAGCGGCTCGGCACGGTCATATCACATCGGCCTTCCGCATCCGTATGCACCTCGGTCTTCCCTCGTCGGCTAGTGCGACTGAGCCGCGGTGTCCACCTCGGCACTCACCCCCAACAAACTCCAGAACCCCATCAGTCTCCAGCACATCAAACACCACAACGGAGCAACGAGGCAGGTTGTTGGGACAACGTCCGGCCAGTCTTCTTTGCACAAGCCGAAACTTACGGATTCAGCGGAGCAACAAGGCAAGTTGTTGGGAGGAAAGTTTTGTCATTCTATTTTTGCTCAGCCGAACCCTACAGATTCAGCAGGGCAATGAGGCAAGTGTTAGGGAATTACGCCACGCTGGCAATGCAACCTCGACACGTAGGACTCAACCTCAGAGCCACATGGCAATCCCCTATTCGACGTAAGAAGGCTCCTCAAACACAAGAGCAAAGGGTAAAATCGACATTTTGAAAATATGCACTATTCACTATAAATAGGGAAAATCCCGAGGTTTTCAGGTACACACAATTTTTACTGCTCATTTACTCCTAGAGATTCACGCTCTGACACTTGGGATGGAAAATCTCACCTCACCCCACACTTTTCTATAATATCTTCGTGGGCTCGACACCGAGCCCACTGACTGTTCACAGAGCCCTAACTTTGGCATCGGAGTGGACCCGGGGCATCCAGCCCGCCTCCCCCCTTTTGCCTTTCCTTGTCTTGCAGGTCTAGTTAGCTTGGAGGACCCATAGGATGGATCTGGGCCGAAACAACGCCTAAATAAAAGATCAGCTTCTCGGGCTTCTTCATGAACCCTGCTCATTACAGCCTGACCATAGCAGAAAGACAAAGAAGCAAAGGAAATTTTGAAACAAGAACTTCAGTCAAATAATTCAACCATCTTGCGGGGGAGGGAGATACTGAAAGAATATTTTTTTGCTGAGCATAGAAAGAGGGGGAAAAAAAAGGAGATTAGTATTCCAGGGGTCCACTTGGAGGCTATCCTAGTTTAGTCATATAAGATTCATGGTATAGTTCTTCTTTAAATATCATTCACAAGAGTGTGACAAAATCAACGGTCCTGGGGATTGTGATACATCATGACCTCGATATGCATTTGTGATCTTTTCCGGTCATATGTTTGTCTATTTCCCTATTTTCTTTAACAATAACTCTTTCCATCACCAATAGTGTTGAACCATTGAAAAAAATGGAAGCTATAAATTATAAATCACATAGTACCAAAAGGTTGCAGGAACTGAAGTACACAAAATAGCTCACCAACACGTCATGAAAGAGATATATAGGATTCTATACTTTTTTTTTTCTTCGACAAATATTGCATTTTCTTAATTCGGATGTCATTTGGCAAAATTTCACCGAGCTTTTGAACCATGGTCATACTCCAACATGGATACAAGGTGTCAGATCAGCAACCCTAAGCAGTGTGTGTAATTAAAATTTTTTTTTTTTTTTTTTATTTTTTTTTTTTTTTTTGTTAAATTTTTAATGAAGACTAAACTCAAACCAGGGAATCCAGCTGGAATTCCAACGGACATAGCTCAGAAGGCCAGCAAAGTTCGATCAAAATCTGATGGCTGGATTGTGAGATCTAGAGCAATCCTCATACAAATAGGCAAACTTGAAACAAGAACATAACTGAAATATAAATTAGGTCCGATAGAAACAGTCTCAAAAAAAAAAAAAAAAAAAAAAAAAAAAAAAAAAAAAAAAAAAAAAAAAAAAAAAAAAAAAAACCACTTAAAACCTTTTTTTCAACCCCAAACCCACAAAAAAAAAAACAATTTAGGTCAACATCCAAAAATCGAAACTAACTTTTCTATTTCTTCAAAATATATTTGCTGTAACCTGTAAATATATTTAGCTACTCTAAAGATGTGATTAGCTTAGGAAAGAGCTTGCATAATCCTACAATAGGAAAGCTCAAAATAACTTAATATAATAACAACAATAAGAAAAAGAGCCAACCATATTGGAACAAAAAATACCAATTTAAAATAGGCTTTTCAATAAACCAAAAGAAATACCTTCTAGAAGACGCTATAACTTAACTAATAAATCCCATATTCCTATCTCCTACCATATTTTGTCCCATGGGTCCCCTTCACCAAAAGCCCATCATAATATAATCCAGCCGAAGGTTATTCTACTAAAGAACCTACTTTTCTCACTTATCAACATCAATATGATATATTGGGTTGACCTGCACAAGACAATATGAACATCTATAGATCCTATTCTCAGGAATTTCTCCAAAAGGGGGAATTTTATACTTGGACTGATGCAGGCCAGGTTTACTCAAAGAACGAAGAGTTAAATGGGCTTGGCCATTGGGCCAGCCTAAGGTTGATTGGACAGAAAATAAAAGCAACCCAGCCAAGCTTCAGAATTACTGCCAACAGTAAGAGTCGACCTAGGACTCTCTTAGTCGACATAGGATTCTTTTTGACTGTTAGGATTCTTTTTGATTGAGAGTTTTATTTACTTTCCTAAAAAATAGTGTTAGTTATTTAGAAGTTTCAATTGTTTGGAAACTAGAAATTTTCTTTTAGAAACTTTCCTATTCTCTATAAAGGAAGTTTCTGTTATTTGTTTCAGTTTTAGGATCATCTTCTTTTGTTTAGGAAGTTTCCTATTGCTGGAATTCCTATTTTGTAGTTTTCAAAAGTTTATAAATAAAGAGGAAATAAGAGTCTGGCGGTAGACTACTCAGAAGAAAAAAGAAAAGATATAGAGTTTTTTTATTTTCTGGGTTGAGTCTCCCACAGTTGTGAGACTCAACCGACTGTTTTATTTTCTCATTCTACTATTCTAATCCCTGTTATCTTATTCTCTATTCCTGTAACACTATTGGACGACATTGATCCCTACTGTTGTTGACCAAATCCTTGCTGGTTTAGTCAAGAGCACCATCAACTCCATCAGAAATACCTCCAAGCTGGGCGGTAGTTATTCCAGCAGACCTGCAGGGCTTACAACTACTTCAGTTCTCCTCAGATCGACTCTATAATTCAGCTAGTGTTCACAACTTCCCTCAAGAGCATCCTCTATCAATTTCAAGAGATTTCAACGGTTGGATGCATAGTTGTAAAAGCGTCGCCTAGGTGTCTGAGCGGTGTTTATAGGCCTGGGCGCCAGGGCACCTTACGAACATGAGAAAGGCGGTTGCCCGAGGTGCCTAAGCGTCGCCTAGGCGACGCCTTAGGCACCTTGGACGCCTAGAATGTCTAGGAGGCCGCCTTGTTTTCAGTGTGTCTTTTTTTGTTCTCATAATTTCTCTTGATCTCTGAATTTTCTTCACAAGATTTATTAAGCGGGACAAGAACAACATTTATCTGGCAGTACTTATTTATGCCGAATATCATTTAAGCAAATGTTTCTTTAATTTTATATTTCATTTACTTAAGATATTATTCATAAATAAGCAAATACCCCCCCCCCTTTTGAATCCAATAAACATAGTCTAAAATTCAAACTCCAGAAGGATAAAAAATCAACCCTCCAGTTCAAGAACAAAAACCGTGTTTTTGGATGCGGGGGCAATTTTCAACTTCCAAATGCTAAACTTTTTTCCAAATATAAAAATTCTTAAATCTTATTATAGTAAAACATCAAAAACCAAGAGCGTGCCAAAATAATTTCTTACTTTGATGCCAAAAAATAATTTACATTCAGACGATTTTAAACAACATTCGCGTACTCCGAACAAGGTTTGACCGGAGTATAACTCTTTCATTATAACTCAGATTCAAGTAATCTTGGATTCGTTGGAAAGCTGATTATGCTAGCTTTGCAACGAATTCGAGAATGTCTGAATCCGAACTATATTAAAGGAGTTACGCTCCGGTTAAATTTGTTAGAAATACGTAAATGTTAGTCATAAATACGAGTTGTCTACTTAACTCATTATTTGTTGCCTTGTTGGTTTTCTCATATTAATTATGTCTTAAATGTTGATTATTTATATAGAATGATGTTGCATATATATAAACATTAATATAGCATTAATATTTTAGAATAAAAAAGAAAAATACATTGGGAACGCCTTGGTAGCCTATGCAATGCTTAGGCGGCGCCTAGGCGCCCAGGATGGCCCTGAATGCCTTGGATCGCCTTATCGCCTTGACAACTATGGTTAGATGTTCAGATAAGTAGAATTTTCCATTGTTTATTAAATCTGATTTGCATTGGACTGTGATAAGATTCTGTAGCAAAGAGGGATCATTGATTTGAATGTGTTGAACCCTCTTTGCCATCAATTGGTATCAGAGCATAGCTGAAGCGAGTTCTAACTCGCTTAATCAGTCCAATAACGCCAATGACCCCCTTACTTTGGTCTTCCAACAATTGGCTGCGTTGAATGCCAAGATTGATAATTTAGAGAGAGAATGAACACCAGGGAGGCTGGTCAGTGACATCCCACAGCCAATACTGTACCTAGAAATATTCCTAGGACTCCCCAAAGAGTCCCTAGAGAGGGATATCAAGAACCACCTTATGAAGAATATGAAGAGCGATAGCCCTACCGTGACCAAACTCATAAGGTACAGATGGAACCATAGTTGTCAAGGCATCGCCTAGGCGTCCAGGCGGTTTATACAGGCCTGGGCGCCAAGGCGCCTTGTGTACATGAGAAAGGCGGTCGCCCAGGGTGTGTACTTATTTATGACTAATATCATTTAAGTAAATGTTTCATTTACTTAAGATATTATTCATAAATAAGCAAATACCCCCTATTTGAATCCAATAAAAATAGTCTAAAATTCAAATTCCAGAAGGATAAAAAGTCAACCCCCCAGTTCAAGAACAAAAACCATATTTTTGGATGCGATGGCGATTTTCAACTTTTAAATGCTAGGCTTTTTTCTAAATATAAAAATTATATAAATCTTATTAAAATAAATCATCACTAAAACCCAAGAGTGCGCCAAAATAATCTTTTGCTTTGATGCCCAAAAAATAATTTACATTCAGACGACTTTAAACAGCATTCCCGTATTCCGAACAAGGTTTGACCGGAGTGTAACTCCTTCATTATAACTTGGATTCAAGCAATCTCAGATATGTTGGAAAGCTGATTATACTAGCTTTGCAACGAATTCGAGATTGCTTGAATCCGAACTATATTAAAGGAGTTACGCTCCGATCAAATTCGTTAAAAATACGCAAATGTTAGTCATAAATAATTGTTTACTTAACTCTAGACACAATCTCAGATCTTAGTGTACATTAGTAAACTTGGGTCCACACCACATATTAATTAAGTTGTCTTAAATGTTGATTATTTATGTAAAATGTTGCATATATATAAACATTAATATTTTAGAAATAAAAAAAAATGCACTGGGAACGCCTTGGTCGCCTAAGCAACGCCTAGGCGCCTAGGCGCCCAGGATGGCCCCAAACGCCTTGGATCTCCTTGTCGCCTTGACAACTATGGATGGAACTTAAAGAATTTCATGGAAAACAGGACCCACAAGCATTTCATGATTGGCTAAATGCCTTAGATGATTATTTCGATTGGTTTGACCTTTCCGAACCACGAAAGCTAAAATTGGCCCGCTCCAAACTTATGGGGGGTGCCCGAGATTGGTGGCATCATTATGAATATAGCCTAATGAGGAAGCGGTTGGAACCTGCCACTTGGGAAGAGTTCAAAGAAAAATATTTGCCAAGGTCCTTCCAGAGGAGGCTACATGACCAATTAAATAATCTTCGACAAGGAACCATGAGTGTGGAAGATTATGTATATCAATTTGACCAATTGTGTGCATGTACTAGATCACGTGACAGTGATGACCAGATGATATCTTGGTTCCGGTTGGGATTACAACCAGAAATAAGAGACAAATTGGGTGTGATTGATATTGTTAGTATCAACGATTGTATGGATAAAGTTTTTCAAGCGGAAGAGCTCCTAAAGTCAACACAGAAGTCCACTCCAGGTTATTATGAAGAGAAGCGCCCTATACCGAACAACAAAGCCATAAAGTCCACACCTCGGACTCCCACAGTTGCAGACAAAGGTAAAACTCCCATAAAAACAAATGTAGAGTGTTATCATTGCATGCATATGGACATTTTGCCAAAGATTGCCCACAAAAGCTAAAGGTGAATTCTCTAGTTGTCTTAATTGAGAATAATGCTGATGCATAGGTATGTAAGCCACAAAGTGATGACACCCCTGCTAATAATGCGGGTGTCCCAGATGATGGTAAGGATCCACATGGAATCCATATAATCAGCGGTATAGTTGTGGACGACTCTACAGAAGACTTGTGTGACCTAGAGTACCCTTCTGTAATTTCATGGATTGATAATGGCAGTCACAATATTGATGAGGACATAGTCATATGGAGGCGAAGGTAAAACAAGAGTTGAATACAGTTTTCCCCATGAATACCACGTTCGCACTTGACCCTCTTCAAGATGTTGAGCATATTGACTTTGTGATACCACCCAAATATCTTGAAGAGAGTAGACCCAAAATGGTGAACTTCCTTCCAACTTTGCAAGCAAAGCCAAAATTTCAAGATCAACAGACACTACCTACCGACCCCGAAATAATTTTACATCATTATCAAACTCGTGGACGAGTTCATTTTAAGTGGGGGGAGCTGATGCAGGCCAGGTTTACTCAAAGAAAAGGGGCCGCAAGAAGTTAAATGGGCTTAGGCCATTGGGCCAGCCTAAAGTTGATCGGACAGAAAATAAAAGCAACCCAGCCAAGCTTCAGAATTACCGCCAACAGCAAGTGTTGACCTAGGACTCTCTTAGTCGACATAGGATTCTTTATTATTGAGAGTTTTATTTACTTTCCTAAAAAAATAGTGTTAGTTATATAGAAGTTTCAATTGTTTGGAAACTAGAAATTTTCTTTTAGAAACTTTCCTATTCTCTATAAAGGAAGTTTATGTTATTTGTTTCAGTTTTAGGATCGTCTTCTTTTGTTTAGGAAGTTTCCTATTGCTGGAATTCCTATTTTGTAGGTTTCAAAAGTTTATAAATAAAGAGGAAATAAGAGTCTGGCGGTAGACTATTCAGACAACAAAAGAAAAGATATCGAGTTTTTTATTTTCTGGGTTGAGTCTCCCACAGTTGTGAGACTCAACCGACTGTTTTTTTTTTCTCATTTTACTATTCTAATCCCTGTTATCTTATTCTCTAATCCTGTAACACTAATGGACGACATTGATCCCTACTGTTGTTGACCAAATCCTTGCTGGTTTGGTCAAGAGCACCATCAACTCCATCAGAAATACCTCCAAGGTGGGCGGTAGTTATTCCAGCAGAACTGCAGGGCTTACAACTACTTCAGTTCTCCTCGGATCGACTCTATAGTGTTCACAACTACCCTCAAGAGCATCCTCTATCAATTTCAAGAGATTTCAACGGTTGGATGTTCAGATAAGTAGAATTTTCCATTGTTTATTAAATCTAATTTGCATTGAACTGTAATAAGATCCTGTAGCCAAGAAGGATCATTGATTTGAATGTGTTGAACCCTTCTTTGCCATCAATTGGTGTCACAGCATGGCTGAAGCAAGTTCTAACTCACCTAATCAGTCCAATAACCCCAATGACCCCCTTACTTTGGTTCTCCAACAATTGGCTACGATGAACGCCAAGATTAATAATATAGAGGAGAGAATGAACACCAGAGACGCTGGTCAACGACATCCCACACCAATATTGTACCTAAAAATATTCCTAGGGCTCTCCAAAGAGTCCCTAGAGAGGGATATCAAGAACCACCCTATGAGGAATATGAAAAGCGACGGCCCCACCGTGACCAAACTCATAAGGTACGGATGGAACTTAAAGAGTTTCATGGGAAACAAGACCCACAAGCGTTTAATGATTGGCTAAATGCCTTAGATGATTATTTCGATTGGTTTGACCTTCCCGAACCACGAAAGCTAAAATTGGCCCACTCCAAACTTATGGGAGATGCCCGAGATTGGCGGCGTCATTATGAATATTTCCTAATGAGGAAGTGGTTGGAACCTACCACTTAGGAAGAGATGAAAGAAAAGTTAAAAGAAAAATATTTGCCAAGGTCCTTCCAAAGGAGGCTACATGACCAACTGAATAATCTTCAACAAGGAACCATGAGTGTGGAGGATTATGTATATTAATTTGACTAATTGTGTCCACTACTGGATCACGTGACAGTGATGACCAGATGATATCTCGGTTCCGATTGGGATTACGACCAGAAATAAGAGACAAATTGGGTGTGATTGATATTGTTAGTATCAACGATTATATGGATAAAGCTTTTCAAGCCGAAGAGCTTCTAAAGTAGACACAGAAGTCCACTCCAGGTTATTATGAAGAGAAGCGCCCCATACAGAACAGCAAGGCCATAGAGTCTACACCTCGGACTCCCACAGTTGCATACAAAGATAAAACTCCCATAAATACAGATGTACAGTGCTATCACTGCAATGCATATGAGCATTTAGCCAGAGATTACCCACAAAAGCTAAAGGTGAATTCTCTAGTTGCCTTAATTGAGAATAATGCTTATGCACAGGTATGTGAGCCACAAAGTGATGACACCCTTGTTAATAATGTGAGTGTCCCAGATGATGATGAGGATCCACATGGAATCCATATAATCAGCAGTATAGTTGTGGACGACTCTACAGAAGACTTGTGTGACTTAGAGTACCCTTCTGCAATTTCATGGATTGATAATGGCGATCACAATATTGATGAGGACACAATTATTATGGAGGAGAAGGTAGAACAAGAGTTTGAATACAATTTTCCCCATGAATACGATGTTCACACTAGACCCTCCTCAAGATGTTGAGCATATTGACTTTGTGATACCACCCAAATAACTTGAAGAGAGTGGACCCAAAGTGGTGGATTTTCTTTCAACTTAGCAAGCACAATCAAAATTTCAAGATCAACAGACACTGCCTACCGACCCCGCTGAAATAATTCTATATCATTATCGAACTCGTGGACGAGTTCATTTTAAGTAGGGGGAGCTGATGCAGGCCAGGTTTATTCAAAGAAAAGGGGCCGCAAGAAGTTAAATGGGCTTGGGCCTTTCGGCCAGCCTAAGGTTGATTAGACAGAAAATAAAAGCAACCCAGCCAAGCTTCAGAATTACCGCCAACAGTAAGAGTCAACCTAGGACTCTCTTAGCGGACATAGGATTCTTTTTGACTGTTAGGATTCTTTTTGATTGAGAGTTTTATTTACTTTCCTAAAAAATAGTGTTAGTTATTTAGAAATTTCAATTGTTTGGAAACTAGAAATTTTCTTTTAAAAACTTTCCTATTCTCTATAAAGGAAGTTTTTGTTATTTGTTTCAATTTTAGGATCATCTTCTTTGGTTTAGGAAGTTTCCTATTGCTGGAATCCTATTTTGTAGCTTTCAAAAGTTTATAAATAAAGAGGAAACAAGAGTCTGGTGGTAGACTATTCAGAAGAAAAAAGAAAAGATATCAAGTTTTTTTTTTTCTGGGTTGAGTCTCCCACGGTTGTGAGACTCAACTGACTGTTTTATTTTCTCATTCTACTATTCTAATCCCTGTTATCTTATTCTCTATTCCAGTAACACTGCTGGAAAACATTGATCCCTACTGTTGTAAACCAAATCCTTGCTGGTTTAGTCAAGAGCACCATCAACTCCATCAGAAATACCTCCAAGCTGGCGGTAGTTATTCCAGCAGACCTGCAGGGCCTACAACTACTTCAGTTCTCCTCGGATCGACTTTATAATTCAGCTAGTGTTCACAACTGCCCTCAAGAGCATCGTCTATCAATTTCAAGAGATTTCAACGGTTGGATGTTCAGATAAGTAGAATTTTCCATTGTTTATTAAATCTAATTTGCATTGGACTGTGATAATCCTGTAGCAAAGAGGGATCATTGATTTGAATGTGTTGAACCCCTCTTTGCCATCATGGACACAATTAGGAATTTCACTGCCAAAAAAAAAAAAAAAAAGACCACAGAAGGGTAATCCCCCCCCTGCTGTTTATCATCATCATTAGTCCTTTATCACAACTATTTGGTTTGAATAACGATAGTGAATCATATTTACCACTTTATCCAGTGCCACAGGCTCCATCAAAGTGTGTGCCTGAAAACATATCATTGTCGAGATAATTAAGTTTTGCAAGTGATTATAGTAGAACATACTTAAAAAGAAAAATGTCACAGAATCTAGTGAAATCTTCATAAGATAATCCAACAGAGAATTAGGTAGCTATTTCCTACTGTTTATTAAACGATGAAGAATCATAATTGGCGATATCGGTATATGAATGGATATAACATCAAGGGTTACCTGCATCACACGCATATCAAATCCACCAACGAATATTGTCACGGACACCAGAAGGTCAAAAACTGCCTTAAATAAATCGGCAGATGTCCTACAACATACATCCATCAGCTTCATCAGGACAGTAATGGAATACTCTGCTTGATGTCAAATAAGGAGCAAAATTGTAAACACATACCCTGAATACCAGGGGACCATATCCAAGAAATCAGGTTTCGCCTTCAGCTCGTTATCTACCTCAACTGGCAAAGGGTGAGTAAGAGCCCATCTGTTAATTGCAAAAATAAAATGCATTAGAAACTAAAATGAAAACCGATAAAACCAACTGAATGGGACCATAACAGAGCATGAATATGATATTAAACTGCTTCACTTCCCATCTACCACTAATTAAGATCAATCCAACTGTTGGTTCCATCAAAAATATTGAAACAGTGGAAAAGAAATAAGGCCAGTTACATGATCTCAAACATCACTGAACCTTCTCTAGATAACCAACTGGAAGATGGCCAAATCGCAATTTAAGATGAAGGCAGGGGTTGAAGCATGAAACATTTGCTCTAATGCATCCAACCAACATAACAATCATCATAAGTAACACTTGATCTGGTGATTTAACACTAGATTTGGAAATTTATATAAAGGAAAAATATCTGCCACACCCCCTATAGTATGTCTTAATCTCACCCACTCGCCTTTGTGTGATAATATCCCTAACACCCCCTACTTTTGAAAATATGTATCAATCAGACCCCCTCCGTTAAGTCATGTCCGTTAACCGACGACATGGCACATTTTTTATTTCATTAATGACAAAACTACCCCTCTATATTACCCTTTTAATTAAAAAAAAAAAACTTAAGAGAGAATTAATTCTCTCTCCACACAACCTTCTTATTTATAATGAAAACGATTACAAACTAACAGGAACTCTAGAGTAACTAGGAGTCTCAACTCTAGAGTGACTAGGATTCTAAGGAAAAGAAATAAAACATAAAACAAATAGGAAATATAAAATTACAACCACGCCCTTATATAATTCGACACTCCCCCTCAAATTGGTGCATATATATCATGCATACCTAACTTGGATAATATTATGTGAAATGGTTTCCCAGGTAAACCTTTAGTGAAAATGTCTGCCAGCTGATCCTCTGATCTGACAAATGGAATTTGAATCTGACCTCTTTCTAACTTCTCTGACGGTTTATTTCAACATGCTTAGTCCTGTCATGCTGTACTGGATCGTAAGCAATGCTTATGGCTGCTTTATTATCACAAAAAAGAGTCATAGGTTGAGGACACTCTATTTTCAAGTCACTGAGTAGACCTTTCAATAATAGGAGTTTACATATTCCTTAAACCATTGCTCTGAATTCTGCTTCTGCACTGGAACGAGCCACTACATTTTGCTTCTTATTAGGCCAATTGACTAGATTTCCTCCAACAAAAGTATAATAACCAAAAATAGACTTCCAGTCTAGACTACCTGCCCAGTCAGCATCAATATAAACCTCTACTCTGAGATAATCATTTGGTGAGAGCAAAATCCCTTTTCCTAGAGCAGCCTTTAGATAGTGTAGGATTCTATAGACTGTCTTCATATGTGATGTATAGGGATCGTGCATGAATTGACTCACCAAACTCACTGCAAATGCAATATCAGGCCTGGTATGTGATAGACATATCAGTCGTCCAACTAACCGCTAGTACCTACGTTTATCTGTTGGTGTTCCTTCTTTCTCCCTGAGCCTAATATTAGGATCCAGTGGAGTATCACACAGTCTGCAGCCTAGAAGACATGTCTCTGATAGAAGATCAAGGATGTACTTCCTTTGAGAAAGAAAGATGCATTTTGCAGAACGAGCAACTTCAATCCCAAAAAAGTACCTAAGCTTTCCAAGATTTTTAATATTGAACCCCTGCCCCCAAAAAAAAAAGTTTTGAGTTTCCTTATCTCATCTTCACTATTCCCAGTGACAATAATATCATCCACATATACTAGAAGTACATAAATTTTTCAAATGAATTTTTGGTAAACAATGTATGATCAGCATTACTTTGTGCATAACCAAAGGCTATCATAGCTTTGTAAAGTCTACCAAACCATCCTCTAGGGGACTATTGAGTCCATAAAGAGAGCATTTCAGCCTACATACCTTCCCATTGGTGTTTGCATCTGTGAACCCAGGTGGATAGTCCATATAAGCTTCCTCATTGAGTTTCCCATGAAGGAAGACATTCTTTACATCAAGCTGTTGCAAATCCCAGTTGTAGTGTACAGCACATGCCAAGAGAACTTGCATTGTTATCATCTTAGCCACTGGCGCAAAGGTTTCCTGATAATCAATACCATATGTCTGAGTGAATCCATGGGCTACTAGCCTTGCTTTATACCAATCCACTGTGCCATCACTTTTCTGCTTAACTGTAAAAACCCATTTGCACCCTACTGGTCTCTTACCTAGTGGGAGTGGAACAAGGTCCTAAGTATTATTCATCTTTAGAGCTCTCATTTCTTCCATCATTGCGACTTTCAACCGTTCATTCAAAATTGCATCTTGCCATTTTTGGGGAGGGACACAGAAGAAAGCGAAGACACAAATGCACGGAAGGAAGGAGATAAAAAATTATATGAAACAAAATTGGAAATAGGGTGATGTGTATAGGACCTAGTACCTTTCCAAATAGCAATGGGTAAGTCAGAGTCAAAGAGTGAAATTTCATTACCAGGAGGAAGCTCAGTCTATGGATCTAAGGCTGGCGAAGGGACATGTGTAGTTGCATTAATGGTAGTGGCCTATCCTTGTTTGTTTTTGGTACGGTTTCGGCTGTAGACCTGCATAGGTTTGGCTGGACTGGTTATGGGACTAGTTATAGGTATAGGTATAGGTACAGGTATTGGCATAAAAGGTGGTGGTATGGGTATAGAAGGTGGTGCATCTGTCTCTGGAGTTGAACCCATGACTCTTTCTTGGACCTGTTCTAGTTCCTCTGTCACATCTTCAATCATGACTCTTTCTTGGACCTGTTCTAGTTCCTCTGGCACATCTTCAATCATAGGCACATCTTCAACACTTTGCACATCCGTCTCCCCCTGAAGATGTGGCTTGGAGTACATCAGATGTTCATGAAAGAGAACATCCTTAGTAATATATTTCTTCCGGGAATGAGGATGGCAACACTTATAGCCTTTCTGAGTGGCGGGATAGCTAATGAAAATACATCGGAGCCCTCGGGGAACAAGCTTGCCAAGAGATTGATGATTGCGAGCATACCAAACACAACCAAAAACCTTCGGCAGTAACACAAAGGAAGTTTCACCAAGTAAGAGATCCAGAGGCACTTTGTTGCAGAGAATTCTTGAAGGGAGCCGATTGATAAGGGAAGCGGCAGTGAGAACAGCAACACTCTAAAACGGGCTGGAACATTGCTTGTAAACATGAGGGCTCTAACCGTCTCAAGGAGATGACCTTTTTTTGTTCGGCAACGCCATTCTGAGCAGATGTATCAACGCAACTTGTTTGGTGAAGGATGTCATTCTCGGACAAATAGTGCTGAAATGTCCCATGAAGAAATTCCTTAACATTATCACTGCGAAGTACTTTTAACCGTGCCTAGAACTGTATCTTAATCATATTGTGAAATTGACGGAAGCATTGAAAGACATCACTTTTATTATGCATTAAGTAAACCCATGTAGTCCATGAGTAACAATCAATAAAGGTGACAAACCAACGATGACAAGAAATAGAGGTCGTCCTAGCAGGACCCCATACATCAGAGTGCACCAAATCAAACAAACCACTAATTCTATTAAAGAAAGGTGGATATATTGTACAAGCCTGCTTAGCCAAAACGCAAGCTTCGCATAATAACTCGTTTTTATTACAATGCTTAAATAAAAAAGGGAACAACTGAGACAAGACCACTGACAAAGGGTGACCAATACATCTGTGCCACTACTGGAGGGTGCTCACAACGGAATAAAAGTGATGTAAGGTAAGTAGAGGTCAAGGTGGAGGTGATGATATAGGTTCTGAAGGACCATCTGCAAGCAAGTAGAGACCATCATGTAATCTACCATGTCCAATTGTCTTCCCACTTACCAAATCCTGAATTACATACGAAGACTGAAAGAAAGTCACTTTGCAGTTAAGAGATTTTGTACGCTATTAATAAATAGCAAATTTGTAGCAAAGCTAAGAACATGAAGAACAGACTCTAAAGTAAGGGTGGAGGAGTAGCGGATGGATCCCTTCCCAGATATAGGAGAGAGAGACACATCTGCCACTAGGACTGTATCTTTCCCAGAAGAGGGAGAGTACAAAAAAAAACAGTTGGTTGAACCAGTCATGTGATCAGTGGTTCCTGTGTCCATAACCCAAGGGCCATGAAAACAGGAAACACAGTGACCATCATGAGAAATACCTGACTGTACAAAAAAAGAACTTGGTGTGCAGATGATGAAGGATGACTGATAGAGGCTGCAATAGATGGCCTGAGAAGATGTCGGAGAGCCTAAAGTTCTTCTGTAGACAGCATAGGTGGAGCCCCAGTAGGAGAGCAAGTCTTTGTCTGATGAGCCTGTGGTGCCTTGAAATTCTTAGATTTCTGCATTCCTCTTTCACACCTCTTGGCCTCAAAATCGGCTGGTTTGTCATGCAATTTCCGGCAAGTTTCTTTGGTGTGTCGATCCTTTCCACAATGGTCACACCGAACTGGTTTGGATAAGGCGAGCCTACTTGGCTGAGTGGTTTGGAGGGTGGACCTTTCTGCTGGTAGTAGGGGCATCATAGAAGTACGGCGCATATCCTCAGACTGAACTAAGGCATAAGCATGTTCTAAGGATGGGAGAGGCTCCCTACTGAGGATTTAAGCACGAATCTGATCAAATTCAATATTGAGGCCAGCCAAAAAATTGTAGACCCGTAGTTTGTCCTTTGCAAGTTTGATGGCAGCAGCATCAGTGGAGCAGGCAGCAGTAAGGTATCATAATAATCTAACTCTTGCCACAGACTTTGGAGCTCAGAGTAATATTGGGAGACTGTAATGTCAGGTTGCTTGGTTGCACCGATCTTCACATGGAGATCATAAATCAAAGAATAGTTGCCAACCTAGGAATAAGTTTCCTTGGCAGCCTTCCAAATTTCTGTAGCATCAGGTAACAGTAAATACCCCTGACCAATTTTGGTTTCCATAGAACCAATTAAATAGACCATCACAATGGAGTTCTCAGATGCCCATTTATCATATAATTTATCTGTGAGAGGAGGTGCCTTCTTTTTACCATTAATGTAACCCAGTAGGCCTCTTGCAGAGATTGCCATATGTGCAGTTTTAGAGCACATCAAATAGTTGGTCCCATCCAACTTAATTGGGTTAAGGACAATAGTAGTAAATTCAATCTTAGATGTCTCCATATTAGGAGAAACAACTTCAGAGGAGTCAGCCATGGGAATGATGATAACCCAAGAACAATCTGACTAATAAACTGGAGCAAAACAATGTAAAATACCTTCAACGTGATGCCGTGTATCAAACTTCTGGGAACGAGAGACACATATGCAACAAGTTTCGATCTTCATATAACCAAGGAAGAATCGAGGTTGGCTAATCGCGTGATCTCTTCAAAACATATCCCATCAACCAAAGGGATACACGGCAATAGATGCGAACAAATTTTATGGAGAGATTTAGTTCATAGGAAAAGGTAAAGGATCAAAAAATATGAAATTGATGTGCAAGAAAGTATTGCGGTAAGGCTGGAGAGGTTTAGGTGTTGAGGTAAGTTTAGGTGAGAGGTTTAGGTGTTGCGGTAGGTTATAACCTAGTGGTAATCTGGAGAGGAATCAAGAATGGAGTCGGCAAGGGTACATAGATGAGTAGAGAGGGGCGGCAACGGTATTGGGATGTGATGGCAGGTTTGTAGGACTATTTCTGGGTTGGCGGTAACCTGGATGAGTTTTTTCTGGGCTGGCGATAACCTAGAAGGGATGGCAGGGGGTGGCGGTAACCTGGTAGTGATGGCAGTAGGGTGGTGATAACCTGGAAGTGATGGCAAATGTGGCAGCAGGCTTGGTGGAGGGCTGCTAGGGTTAGACAGGACTGGCGGCAGCAAGTTTATAAGAGAAGAAAAAAGAAAAAAGAAAGAAGAGAAAGGAGGAAAGAGAAGGAGAGCTAGGGTGGCTCTGATACCACGTTAAATCAGAGAATGGGAGAGAATTAATTCTCTCTCCACACAACCTTCTTATTTATAATGAATATGATTACAAGCTAATAGGAACTCTAAAGTAACTAGGAGTCCCAACTCTAGAGTGACTAGGATTCTAAGGAAAGGAAATAAAACATAAAACAAATAGGAAATATAAAATTACAACCATGCCCTTATATATAATTAATAATTCGACAGTTACTTAATGGATATTAGGAAAATCACAAAAGGTAAAAAGTAGGGTTTTACTATTTTCACTGTTTTCCCATCAGCGATAGCCCTGACATGAGAAGATGACCGGAATCCTCACCTCCGACACCTCTGCAGTCTTAAGCGTTCTTCTCTTAGGACGGCCTTTTCTGCTCTAACCCACCGTGATCCGCCTCCACTCCCACCACTACGCAATTGCAATACCATTAACACCTAGGGTTAAAGGTGGAACCAAGCACCAGGAAGATGACAGTGGAGAGTGGGGTGACGCTTAGACAGTTGATCGACGAGGCAGCAAAAGCAGGGCTGGCATTACCTTGTATAGGTGTCAATGGTTTGGGATAGATCGGCGTTTTTACGAAGGTAAATGTTAAAATAAAAAAGGAAACTATAAAAATAAAAATGAATGGTGTTAAAGATAAAAATGTCTTTTTAACTATTTTGTGAGCCTATAATGTTTGGGTGTCTTCAAGAGTGTTAGGGATATTATTGCAAATAAAGGCAGGTGACTGAGATTAAGACATACATCAGGGGGTGTGGCAGATATTTTTCCTAATATAAATTGTGATGATTCTTTTCACGGATGGAGAATTAGATTGGTTGTGTCACATCAAATGCAATAAGTGAACAGATGGCATATGGGAAACTGTATTATTTTAATCCCTATGGAGGCAAGAGTCCACAGTATGAAGCTAAATCAGCACTTACCCTGCAGATCGCCCCACTACATAATTGGCAATATAAAGACCTATAATTGTAAGCCACAACGAATATATTGGAGAGATATTATCTAATATTCGTGGACAAGATCCATTGCAAGCTAACTGAAAAAAAAAATCGAAATGAAGCAAATAGAAAAATAACATTTAGAATATCCAATAATAATAAGCAGGAAGCACTTAAAAAAAAAAAAAGGGCATCCTCTGTACCTTTTCATAGATAACCCACTCAGACAAAACTGGGTAATCACTGGCCGAACCCAACAGGGCAAACCAAGATGAGCAGACCCGATCCTTCAATTCTTCATTCATATGCATAAATTTGTTCAGCAATGGTTCTTCTTTCTTCCAAATAGAAAACCAACCAAAATTTCTCCTTTCAAAAAGTCTTCCTTTTGAAGTAGCATAATCACCACAGTGACTATAAAGTACACAGCAGGCTACACTAGTGACCTGCACAAGTATGATAGAATCAAAATAATGACTAATGTTACCAATAGAAGCAACATATGCATGCCCATTCATTTAAATCATATCTGTTTGGTATTACTCACAGCACAATTTTGAATTATGGTTAGGATATCTGGTCGCCTTCCAGCCACAGGAGCAAGAAGTCCCATATACCACATGCCAAGAAAAATAATATGGAAAGCAAGAAGAAATAAAATTGATGAGATGTAAATCGTCAAAAATAATGAGAGGTTCATCATCATGATTCATATCCACTCCCAATATTGATTGGACATTAGGAAAATGATACAAAGCAGCTACTAAAAGCCATGCAATATACCTGAAATACAATAAATTCCTCAAAGTCAGTACCAGTCCAACAGACACACACTCTAAGCTAAGAAGCAGATAACAACATCTAAGTAAAAACTGAAACAGCCATAGGCTTTGGAGTAGATTACATACCACCTACTGAAGTTCGAATAATTTGGTTCAGTTCTCTTCCCATTGAATGGAGTTGAAAAGAAATAGAAGAATCCAAGTAACCAGACAAACATTGACCAATTTTGGCCCAACTTCCGTATGAGAGTGTGCATGTTATCTGATGAAATAAAGAATAAAAAAGCCACGACCACTGCAATTATGGTATGGAGTGAATGCTCACGGGAATATCGATATGTGGGATTCGGAAATGTTCTGACCCTGTCCATCTTGAAGGTATCTAGTAGACCAACAGACTGCTATGTGGAGCCCATCAATCTCTGTACTTTATGTTACTTCACTCAGTGCAAGCACTTTCAAATGAGTTGCACTTGGCATAAGCCACTTCCAACAAAGAAATTTCTCCCAGTCCTTGAAATCAAGTTTATGTAAAGAATCTGCAAGAAAGAGCTCTCAGAAGCCTTCATTTTTTTTTTTTTTAAATTTTAAACCAGGGTTTTGAACAGGAAAAGCTACGGGTTTTGGTGAAAAATGAGGATTTGGAGCTTTTCTTGAAGAAAATTCCTCTCCACCTTCCTCCATCTGACATACATGATCAAGTTTGAGTAGTTTGGAGGGAAGAGTGAGCCTGAGTGATGTTTTGATGTGAATGATGTTGTAGCGAGATAGATTGGAAGAATATCGAAGTTCTACTTCTATTGAAGCATATCTATCACTACACGAGAGCTTGAAACTTCTACATTGTGAGCGTCAAACTTGCAGTGATCACGCTGGGAAGGTAATCACGCACGCAAACCTTATACTGTGAGATGTATTATGTTGGGAAGGGTTTGTACACATTCCATATCAATTTCATTGTAACCTGTTAAGTTGGGGCTTAACAGGATTGAGGGTAGTTGCCCAGAATCTCAAGTTGCAGCTTGGATTACGTTGGTGATATAGCACCAAGTTGTTGTAGCAACAGAATACTATTGAAGTAGCGTATTGGGTATAATACGAAACCTTGTTAGGGTATTGCCCCGTGGAGGTGCCATCACAAGCGTGTGATTGGTGAACCACGTTATATGATGTGTCTTGTGGATATGTATATTTTTGTTGTGTATGTGAAGTGCGTGGGTTGCAGGTCTGGGTGTACACACTAGGCAGGCCAAGCCTCTGGTATGGATACCTGTAGGTGTGTGGCATGGTGTGTTACACGAAATGTGTAAATGAACAGGTATGTGAACTAGTCAGCTCAAGGCAGCACAGCCAAGACAGATAGCTCAAGGCAGCAGTGTTTAACCAATCAGGACAGACCTCAAATAGTTGGGAAGAATTTTAGTGGGTACTGATTCACCCCCCCTCTCAGTGTCAATCTGGGAATTACAATTGGTATCAGAGCTAGGTTCCCCAGGGAGGAAGATTAACAACTTCGGGTACAGGCAGAAACTAGAGGTTGCAAAAATGGCATTCAATGAAGATAACCACAGGCATGAAAGAATTCCTCTGTTTGACGGATCAAACTACAGTGTATGGAAAGTCAGGATGGAAGCATATCTTATATCTCAAGGCTATGGAGTCTGGCTGGCAGTAAAGAATGGATACACACATCCCACAGAAGACATCACAGATGCAGTGGAAATGAAAAAAAGGGAAAATGAAGCCAAAGCAGTCACAGCCCTTCTAGCATCTCTTGTTAGCAATGAGCTCACCAGAGTTATTAGCTGTCCTACCTCCAAAGAAATTTGGGACAAGCTGAAAAGTGTACATGAAGGAGATAACAAGATAAAAGAGGCTAAGTTACAAATCCTGAGATCTCAGTTTGAGAGTCTGAAGATGTCTGAAGGAGAAACAATTGAGTTCTATCTCAACCGGGTGAATGGCATCACAAATGCAATCAGAGCTTTGGGTGAAGAGATAAAGGAGATACATATTGTCAAGAAAATTCTAAGGACCTTGCCCAAGCTATATAATGCCAAGGTATCAGTGCTTGAAGAGATGGACACCTTGGATTCCCTGACCACTGATGATTTACATGGTATTCTGACTACCTATGAAATGAGAATGGTTGATGAAATCCCTACAGAGAAGGAAGCAGCTTTTGAAGCCATGAGAAAGTTGAAGATCAAAGAATCAAGTGAAAAATCAAAAGCAAAAGAGATTAGTGAGTCTGATGACTCAGATGATGAATTGATAGCCTATCTTGCCAGAAGGCTTAAGAAGAGAAGTGATAAATACAAAGGAAAGTCAACACTGAAATGTTTCAACTGTGGAGGACTAGGACACTTTGCATCAAAATGTCAAAAGAAAGGAAGAGTATATGACTCTGATGATGAAGACCCCAAGGAGAATCATGACAAGAAAGGTAAAAGAAAATTCATACCAAAAAGGAGAAGTCTGTTGACCAAGAAGAACCAATCCTCAGATGAGTCAGAGGAGGAAGATGACTGTGAGACTCTGTTCATGGTCAGACTTGATGAAATGCTTGAGAACAATGAAGCTGCCAAAGGGAAGGATGATCTTGAAGATGAGGCCAATCTTGAAGCTGAACTATACTCAGCCCTTACAGATCTCAGAGATGAAAGGAAGAAAAACAAAAGATTAAATGACAAGTGCAATGAAGCAACTGAGCTCATAAGTACTTTGAAAATCTCAAATGAAGAAGCAAAGAAGACTGAAAATGATCTCAAAAATGCTCTATCCTTAAAAACAGATGAGTGTGCAAAGCTTGAGGAAGAAATTCTGAGATTAGAAACAGAGCTTGCAGAATGTATGAAGAAAAAGAAAAGTTACAAGGAAGCTACTACCTCATCTCCATTGGTGTCTGACCAAGAGACTGAAGAAGAAGAAAATGTGCTTGATGAAATCTTAAGTTATCAAAGATCCTCTCATAATAAGACAGGACTTGGATATGAAGAGCAGAGGATAGAAAAAACTAAGGGTAAAGGGTTTGCTGAGGACCCCATTGTTTTTGTTAAGGCAAAACAACAAAAGAAGTCAAGTGCTGAAAATTATTTGAAAAACAACACTGACAAAGAAGGCTTCACAACAGTAAATAAATTCAAGAAAGGAGAAAGCTTCAAAGGATACTGCTATGGGTGTAATGGCTATGGACATAGAGTTGCAAAGTGCAGAAGACAAATTATACAGCCAGTATTTACAAGCAGAAATAGATTTGCACCTTTAGTTGAAGACAGAATTGAATGTTTCAGGTGTCAAAAGTTTGGACACATAGCCAGATATTGCCAAACCATCCTTCCATCTCAAAGACAACCTAGAAGGAATGCCAGAAGAAATCCCCCTAGGAGACAAGCTCAGAGAGAAGAAAGGGCTATGGAGGAAAGTGTTAGAAAACCCATTACAGTGAAAGAAAAGGCAATATGGGTTGAGAAAAACAAGAAGAAAAATAATACTTCCTTCATTGTGCAGGCGGCCTTTAAGGCCAACAGTAGGCCCTTGCCATGGATTCTTGATAGTGGATGCTCCACTCACATGACAGGCAATAAAGAAATTTTCTCAAGTCTAAATACTGAAGAAAGTGGATCAGTTAGATTTGGAAATAATGATGGTGCAAGAATTGAAGGAAGAGGAACTGTTAACATCAATAGTGGAAAATTGAAATCTCATAATGTATTGTATGTCAATGGCTTAAAACATAATCTTCTGAGTGTCAGTCAGATCTGTGATCAGGGTAATGAAGTGACTTTCACTAAAAATGGTTGTGCAGTTAAAAGTATTGCAAAAGGAAAGACTGTGGCACATGGAGTCAGAACTGGAGGCAACTTATATGTTCTCTCAGAGACAAATGACAACAAATGTTTGATAAGTCAGGATGATGAGAACTGGCTGTGGCACAGAAGGCTGGGGCACATAAATTTCAAGAATCTTGCCAAGATAAGTAGACAAGAGTTAGTGAGAGATCTTCCCATTTTGAAGGTTCCAGAAAATCATGTATGTGGACCATGTCAGAAAGGAAAGCAGGCAAAAGCAACATACAAGTCAAAGGAGTTTCATGTCAGCAAACCACTTGACCTAATTCATACAGACTTATGTGGGCCCATGAGAACCCAAGCCATTGGAGGAGAAAGGTACTTTATCTTATTTATTGATGAGTATTCTAGGATGACCTGGGTGATGTTTCTGAAGGAAAAAACTGAAGCTCTTGACAAGTTCAAAGCATTCAAGAAGAGAGTGGAAAATGAGACAGGAAACACAATCAAGTGTTTAAGGTCTGATCAAGGCAAAGAATTTACATGGAATGAATTCACCAAATTTTGCAATGAAAGTGGGATCAGAATTCAACATTCAGCAGCCAGAACACCTCAGCAGAATGGAGTGGTTGAAAGAAAGAACAGAACAGTGCAAGAAATGGCTAGAACTATGATGACAGAAAACAACACAGCAAAACATTTCTGGAGAGAAGGCATCTATACAGCAGTGCATATCACCAACAGATGTTTACTAAGGCCTCATGAGAACAAGACACCTTATGAATTGTGGTTTGGGAGGAAAGCTACAGTGAAGTATCTCAGGGTCTTTGGTTCAAAGTGTTACATCAAGAGAAAGGAAGAGAATCTTGGCAAGTTTGATGACAGAGCTGATGAAGGCATATTTTTAGGATACTCTTTCAAAAGCAAGGCTTACAGATGTTACAACAAAAGACTAAACAAGGTTGTTGAAAGTTCTGATGTCAGAATTGATGAACAATTACCCTACTCAAAGAGAGCTGAGCCAGAAAGTTCAGTGTTTGAAGAACTTGAAGATAATGAAACAGGGGCAGCTGAAAAGGGACAAAAATCAGAAATAGAATCAGAATTACAAGAGTTTGAGGTGGAAATGCAAAAGGATGGAAGACCAAAGGACAACAAATGGTTAAGGATTCATCCAAATCATCAAGTTATTGGAGATCCAAATGCTGGGATGCAAACCAGGAAAATGAAGACAGCTACTTTCTCCTTATTGTCAGAAAGTTGAACCCAAGACTGTATATGAGCTGGCAAGGATGAGAACTGGATGAAAGCCATGAATGAAGAGCTTGATCAAATTGAAAAGAATAACACATGGGAGTTAGTTCCAAGACCAACAGACAAAAATGTAATTGGCACAAAATGGGTCTTCAGGAATAAGTTGAATGAAGATGGAAAGGTGGTCAGAAACAAGGCCAGACTGGTGTGTAAAGGTTATGCCCAAGTGGAAGGAATTGACTTTGAGGAGACTTTTGCTCCAGTGGCTAGGACTTGAGTCCACGGATGTTCTTGGCCTGGCAGCACACAGTGGTTTTAAGGTGTACCAAATGGATGTCAAATCTGCATTTTTAAATGGTAATCTTGAAGAAGAAGTGTATGTTGAGCAACCCGAGGGTTTTCAGATTTACGATGATGGAAATAAGGTGCAAACTAAGAAGGCCTTATATGGGTTGAAGCAAGCTCCAAGAGCCTGGTATTCAAGACTGGACAATTTATTTGCATCAATTGGGTCCTGCGAAGGGGAATAGTGGACAGCAATCTAGACGTCATGACAAAGATAGTAGTCACCGGTAGTTGTGGTCTATGTGGATGACATCATCTTTGGAGGACATTGTGACAAGCTATGTAAAAAATTTGCTGAGAAAATGAGGACAGAGTTTGAGATGTCTATGCTAGGGGAGTTATCCTATTTTTTGGGTCTACAAGTTCAACAGAGGCAAAATGGCATCTTCATCTCTCAAATGAAGTATACCAAGGAGATGTTGAAGAAATTTGTGATGGAGGATCAGTAAACCAAGAGGGACACCAATGACAGTGAATATCGTTGAGCTCGAAGATAATTCACCAACAGTTGATCAGTACATTGTATAGGTCAATGATTGGCGGTATACAGATTCGATAACTTCAAGGCCTGATATTTTGCAAGTAGTTGCCTAGTAGCCGATTCCAAGCTTGCCCAAAGGAGACTCCATTTGATGGCAGGGAAGAGAATACTCAGATATTTGAAAGGCACAACAGACTATGGATTATGGTATCCAAAGATTAGAAGTTTCACCTTGACAGCATTTTCAGATGCAGACTGGGCTGGTAGCATTGATGACAAAAGAGCACTAGTGGTGGTGCATCTTGGGAGGAGAGCTTAGAAGCATGGCAAAAAGCAAGAAACAAGGAATCGGTTTCCTTATCTACAGCAGAGGCAGAGTACTAGCAGCGGCAGCCACATGCACTCAAGTAACTGGATGAAAAGACAGATGTCGATTTCAGGAGATACTATGCGGAGCCAGTAGATCATCAAATGTGACAACATGAGTGCAATTAACATCTCCAAGAATCCGGTATAACACTCAAGAACCAAACACATTGATATAAGATACCATTATTTGAAGGACAAGTGCTTGAAGGGAAGTGAGACTGGATTTTGTTCCTACAAACAGACCAGGTGGCGGACATCTTCACTAAGGCTCTTCCAAAGGGACTCTTTTGAGAAACTCGGAGACCAGCTAGGAGTGGAGAACTCTTGGCACACGGTAGATAGCACATGTGCAATGGGGAGTTGATGCCTACATAGCATCACTTTTCATCCGTAGGATTGGAAAGATGCGGTGGGCACCCCTACAGTGAGGCTATGTAAGGGAGTTCATCTGAAGGGGGAGTATTTTCGCTTATATGTCCCTTGAAACTTGTTGTCAAAGGGGAGAAAGGATGTGCGCAAAGGGTGTGTGGCAGTCATCTTAGGTAATATGGGCTGCCAACAATTCCAAAGGGGGGAGAGATTGTTGGAACCTTGACCAAGTTAAGTTGTCATTGTTGGCAACCCTGAAAGGATAAGGTGATATGGAGGAGAGAGAATGTCCGAAGGCCCCACTGGTAGACACTGGATGATCGGATAGTGCTCTGAAATAAAGAGTTGATGTGGAGAGAAACCATTGGAAGAAAGTTGATAAGAAAGTCCAAACAAGAAGAGAGAGAAAGAAGAGAGAGAAACTGAGGAGAGAGAAAGAGGAGAGAG
>CM053271.1:16867031-16907496 GCA_028583415.1 Protea cynaroides | reverse complement strand
GAGAGCGGGAGAGAGAAAGAGGGAGAGGTGGGTGACCCGGTGGGTCCCACCTTGGGTGACCGGGCCGGCATGGCGGCCGGCCCGAGCCAGACGGGGCCGATGCCCGGCACCGGGCCGGCGAGGCCATGCCAGCTGCTCGGCGGAGCGACCACGCTGCGCGGGCCCGCCGCGGCGAAGCCATGCGCGGCGGCAGCATGCGCGCGGCGGCATGCCGCGGCGCGGCCGGCATCCCAGCGGCGGCATGCAGCAGCGCAAGGCCATCGCGTGCCCGTGCCATGCCGGAAGGCCTGCTCGGCCCAAGCGGCCGGCCTGCAGCGGCCCGGCGCATGCGCGCGCGCGCCCGCTGGCCCGGCGCAAGCCGGCGGCATGCGCCCGCCCGATGTCGATGAAATGCCGCCAGAAGGGCGCCGATGATTGAATCCCGAGGATCGCGTGAAGCGAGTCCGGTGGCGGGATCGACCGATCGGCGGTCGAGAGGAGATCCGCCCCGTTCTGTGACGATCCGGCGATCGATTCATTTGATTCCTTCTCCGCAAATCAAAACTTCGACAACGGTGTACGGTTGGGTCGGAGGAGGCGCTCACGGTTGCTTCGGCGCGCATGGAATCAGTCCGGAAGATTCCATTTGGAATAATCTGATCGGCCGAACTTCAAATGGCCATATCTTGGCGTCCGATCTCCGATTGAGATGATTCAAAAGCCCACGAGCTTCTCTCCCGAGCGGAATGTTTTTGAACAAAAAACCAGGGTTTTGAACAGAAAAAGCTACGGGTTTTGGTGAAAAATGAGGATTTGGAGCTTTTCTTGAAGAAAAATTCCTCTCCACCTTCCTCCATCCGACATACATGATCATTTGAGTAGTTTGGAGGGAAGAGTGAGCCCGAGTGATGTTTTGATGTGAATGATGTTGTGCGAGATAGATTGGAAGAATATCGAGTTCTACTTCTATTGAAGCATATCTATCACTACACGAGAGCTTGAAACTTCTACATTGTGAGGCGTCAAACTTGCGGTGATCACGCTTTGGGAAGGTAATCACGCACGCAAACCTTATCTTGTGAGATGTATTATGTTGGGAAGGGTTTGTACACATTCCATATCAATTTCATTGTAACTTTGTTAAGTTGGGGCTTAACGAGGATTGAGGGTAGTTGCCCGGAATCTCAAGTTGCGGCTTGGATTACGTTGGTGATATAGCACCAAGTTGTTGTAGCAACAGTAATACTATTGAAGTAGCGTATTGGGTATAATCCGAAACCCCGGTTAGGGTATTGCCCGTGGAGTAGCCATCACGGTGTGTGATTGGTGAACCACGTTATATGATGTGTCTTGTGGATATGTATATTTTTGTTGTGTATGTGAAGTGCGTGGGTTGCGGGTGCAGGTGTACACACTAGGCAGCGCCAAGCCTCCGGTATGGATACCTGAGGTGTGTGGCATGGTGTGTTACACGAAATGTGTAAATGAACGGGTATGTGAACTAGTCAGCTCAAGGCAGCCACAGCCAAGACAGATAGCTCAAGGCAGCAGTGTTTAACCAATCAGGACAGACCTCAAATAGTTGGGAAGAATTTTAGTGGGTACTGATTCACCCCCCCCCCCCTCTCAGTGTCAATCTGGGAATTACACCTTCTAATTATAACCCATTCTGTGAAAACCAAACTTGAATAAGACACACCTATCGTTGCAGCATGCAGCTACTGAATTTATATTTAACAAAATGTAAGAATCACAACAGGTAGTATCTTTATAAAAAGCCTAAGAGTACTAATATCCAGCATGGTGTAGATGACAACTATTCCACCAAGTTTCTGATTCCCTAGATGATTATAGAAGTAATGTGATAAAAAGGGCGTCATAAAACACTGATAAGTAAACGAATTCTTTGAGGCTCTCAAAATTTTGGTGGCTTGAATAGAAGGAGGGCCCACTACAAGTGTTTGGGGACAACTATCCCTTACAAAGTGTTTCGAGCTATATTTCAAATACCTGTCAATTTAGAACGTTGGACCCAATTCTTCCGGCTGAAGTTTATCCAGATGGTGCAAAGTCATTAATTAAAGAGTATCAAGCTATAAGTTATAGTAAATAGCATAAATTTTAAGAAAACAAAGAAAAAGAAGAAATTCAACAGAGCCCGTGCGTCACTGGAAGCCGTGAACTCTATCTAATGACTGGCCAAGGAAGCTTTGCTTCTAATTGAGTATACAACCAGCAAAACTTAGTAACAGAACCGGTATAATATTGCAAAAAAATTAATTTTGTACCTCTTTTTCTTTTCTAATTTCATTGTTGAAAACATCATGTAAAATAGTAAATCCTAGGGTTTCCATGCAAACATGGGCTGTCACTTCCATTTCAAAGTCTTTAGACCAGGAACTTAAAACCCAGAAAATTTAATTTGCAAAAAAGATGAGTAAAAGACAGAACATCTTGTACCCTAATCAAATAACATGGAATTGAATACTGCAACAACGATAAACACATTGAATCAAAAACAAAAAGAAGCCTAAGTAATTTTTTTTTTTTTTTAAATGGAATGGAGAAACAAGAGAGAAAAAGTTACCAGGATGAAGGAAGGAATATGAGGAGGGGAAATGCAACGTAGGGAAGTGCGTTTTAAAGGCAGGAATTGCTAGTTCCTCAGCCGACTTGGCATCTCTGTATGTTTGCAAAGAACAGGGATAGAGAGGAGAGAAAAAGAAGTAAACAAATGTTATTAGAAATGTAAATTAAAAAAAAGAAAAAAAAAAAAGAAAGAAATACCGCGTTGGACCGCAACGTGGAACGATTCGGTTCCTTTATTCAGTTTTTTTCGTCTGCTACGTGGCACTCTGGTCCCACCAAAATGTGATCTAAAGTTTTTTTACCACGTGGCATACTTGAAATAAACGGTTTGACCTTTAAAGTTTAAAGAGTACTAGAGGCATGAAAAACAAACGTTGCAATTCCACGTCATTCCTTTCTGATGAGGTTGCCACGTGGAAAATGGAATTGTGATTTGATGACGTAAGCGACAGGAGGCAAAGATAGGGGAGACGATATAAATATGGATTTTCGGGATTTTCGTGGTCAATGAGAACGTGCACGGGGATGGGATTCAAATCCTCTCCTCTCTGTATCTCCAGGAGGATGGGTTCATCAAGTTCTCAAAAGAATTTGAGCCTCACGTTAAAATAGACACCAGTTGATAAGTTGAGTCGACAAGAAATGTCAGCTTAAACATGACTCAGATTCTCCTTAAAATTATGTATCGATCATCTAACAGGTTGTCTTCATCCTCCCAATAAAGAGAACGTAATCCAGATTACTTCATTCAGATGTAACGGAATGAAAACTTATGAATTTCTAAGGTCTTGAAAGGGAAAAATGAAAAAACAAAATTAAAAAAAGAGCTATCGATATGGATGTCTTTTAAATATCCAGAAATTCGTAACTTTTTATTCCCGTGTTTGAGTTTTTTTTTTTTTTTTTTTTTTTGTGATAATATTCTCGTGTTTAAGTTAGGTGAATATCCGAAAGGCATATATATATATATATATATATATATATATATATATATATATATTTGTAAGATCATTTTAAAAATATTTGCAACCATAGAAATCAGAAAAAATAAGTTTAAAATAATTTTAAATATGGTGTAAATATCTATTGGGTTATGTCTTGTATTTGGTGGGGTCCGCATAGATATCAGGGTTGTACTTGTATTAAGGTTTTGCGTCTATTATATATATGGATAAATATATAATCATGTGAGGATTAAGGTTTTTGGGATATTAGATTGTGAGGTTAGGGTTTAAACCAAATTCATTTCAATTTATACAGTTACCTTAGAACATGATAGAGAAACCATTAATTATGAATCATAAAAATATACCTGTTTAAAGAAATCAATTTTCATACGTTCCAAGACACTCTAAGCTTTGATCAAAATTCATCGACTACAGTCTTCCACAGCCAGGATATTCTTATGTTTCTTACTAATGGGTTCAGAGAGAACTGATTAACTGTGGCAGTGGGGACACTAATCCAGTATTTATAGAATACTATTGTAACCCTCAAATTCTTCCCACAATAGAATTAGGGTTACCAAATCTATCTTATACCATGTGACGAATCAAATCAAACCAGTTCTACATATCAATCAAACTTTTACCGACACCAAATACTACAAAATACCGTCTTTAATCAAATGGAAGAACTGATTCTAGAGGAATGATAATGAAGCTGCACCAAGAAAGGTTGCCCGATGAGAAATATTTTAGAAGCTCAAAATACATCATTTTTTTTATTATTTGTTTACATGTTATAGAAGTATTACACATGCAAATGTTATTTTGAATCTATTCATTGCTTTCAGTAATTCTATTTTTTTTTTTTTTTTTGGTAATCTTTCAATAATTCAATATATCATATAATTGATGTTTCTGTGAGTTCCTTTCAAGATTCACTCTGCTACCAGTTTCCAGTTTAAATTATTGTCATCTTATTGCATATATAAATAACTCCAATAGTTATCAAAAGGTTGAGACAGTGAACCAACACATAATGTTTCCATCATCCATTTGTTCATCCCTCTAGCAGGCTTATAAAGCCAAATTAGGTAGCTTGCATAATTATTATTGTCACATCAGAAGAGTCAAAACAGAGTAGATCAAGTTATTAATGATGTTGCTTTAGGGGAACTCCATTGATTCTTTTATGATTCTTATACCACTCATGTCTTCCAATTTAGTTCTTTGGTTACAGAGAAGATAACATTGTGTTCTATTTCATGTTTTTTGTTTTGAAGTTATGGAACTGTTATGAGATCTTGCTGTCATGGGGTGACATCGGAGGAAGTTGTTTCTATGTTGTTACTTGTGAAGACGAGGACTTCCTTCTGAATTTTTAAGAAGGTTAGATATATGTTCCTTCTATGGGCTAAGTTGGGTCATTTTTACAGTTGGATGGATGGATATGCTACATTTCAAATTCAGTGATCCATGCTAATTGTATGATCTGTGTATTGGGTTATTTCCCTCATATTTTGTGGCTCCAATTACTTATATATAAACCTAACTTCAGGTCTCTTTTTCTGATCTTCAGTCAAACTTTAACACATTGTGCAGCTCAATTATGTCAAAACTTGGTCGCATGTCAAAGTTGATAATCAACCAAGGTTTGATATGCAGATGTGTTCGTGAAGGAATGCAGGAAGAAACCTACTTTTTAATTATAAAATATCCACTACAGTCCTGCTACATTACTGTTTAGCTGATGTTTAGCATTAAAATATTAGGTAGGGGGATCATAAATGGATGGGTCCTATGCAAGTAGAGTATTGATGGTCGCATTCTCATTGAAGTTGGCGTATCCAGCATGTCTTTAAATTTTTTTTATTTTTTTGGGTTCTATTACCTTAGCAGAGGCAAGGGCTTCTGAGTGATATGGGGTTTCCTGTGCAAGTAGAGCATATTTTTATTTCACAAATAGGTATCTAATTTTTTTTTTTCTTTTAATTTTTTGGTACAATGAATTATATTCTTTGTTCAAATTCCCAAGAAGATCTCATGGAAAATACATAGAATTTTTCTTTCAGTAGCAAATTTTCTTCTTTTGAACTGTTATGCCCTTCTTCAATCATGTGCTATTGTTATTATTTCCTCAGGTGATTTTCCAATTCAACCCATGCACTTGAGAGTGGCGACTGTTAAGTCTAAGATGGCATTTTGGTCGCAACATGGCCAAAATTGTACATGGAAGGTCAGTACTTTGAAAGAGGATTGCTTGGCATTGTAGGCTTATAGATGCCAATCAAACGAGGTAGAGATCTTCAAATGGATGTTTAATTAAGTAAACAGGTTCAAATTAAGAACCAGTGATGCTTAATTGTTGATTGTAATCGAAAGGATGCTAGTGCAAGGGTGGAGACTATCAGAATTGCACTGCCACCCTCTATCAACAGAGTCAAGGATAACACTCATGTTGACACCACTGATTCTTTTATAACTTTTATACCACTCGTGTCTTCCAAATTAGTTATTTGGTTACAGAGAAGAGAACAGTGTGTACTGTTTCATGCTTATTGTTTTGAAGTTATGGAGCACTGTGAAGTATATTTCAGAATTTGTTATGAACTAGATCAAACCAGCAAGTTGGTTCAGTTTCAGTTTCACCAGGGCAGTTCTTTTATGATCCCGAAACTACTAGAGCTCTTATTGCTGAATTGGAGAGGCTTGTTGAGATAAATGCAGATAGGCAGGTACTCTGATTACCCATCTAATGGAGCACTCTGTTACAAATTTATCTTTTAGTATTTACCTTCATAGATTACCATGCTTCATTTTAACAGGTAAAGAGATATCCCTATCACATAAATGATCCTGAATTTGCAACTGCCTTGGTAAATAAGTGATGCAGCTCTTGAACTTGAGAAGTAAGAACTATTTTGTAACTCAAACAATTATAAGTATGGTTCAATGCTCTACCCTACCTTGACCTCCCATCTCCCTTCTCTGCCTCATGGAAAATACCATATGTATAGTTTGTGATTTTTATCATGTCTATGTCAAAGAGTATTCAGCTAACATGGTCATTTTTTTTCCCTCATGAATACCAGAAAACTACTAGCTGGTTGAACCACCCATGGCTTGCACCCCATCCACTTGTCACATGGGGCAGCAGCTTAAAGAACTTCTTGATATTGTGATGTCAAAGAACATGTACCACGCTTTCCATTCTGCCAGTACAGAGTGATTGAGTTCTCAAGAGGGGGAGGAGGGATATGCTTTTTCTCAATCATATATTTCATAGTCAACAGTTGAATACAGAATCTTTAATACTTTAGTATCTACCCATTAAGATATGTTTTCATACGGGGATACTGCTCTTCCTAAACTCCTTCATTGCACAAATGGGAGCAAGGGTTCCCACTATGGGTTGGATTTAGGCAATGAAAAACATGTAAGCGAACACAATCCATTCTGAAGGGCTGAAGTATCAGTTGGCCTTTTAAGGGGACTTTGTGCAATCAGATTTAAGATATGCATGGAAACAGATGGAATGATAATCAAATAACTGGTGTTGCTCACACAAGAATAACTGGTGTTGCTCACACAAGAAATTCATGGTTGAGTATTTTCTCTGATATTATAAATGGAATATATTTAAATTACCTGAGTTTTTTTTCCACAGTATACCAAGGTGCTACTTCTCACTCTCTTTTTGGATGTCCCTTCTGCCACAAACACTACCAAAAATGAACCATTTATTTATTTGGTTTCTAATGGCTTCACTAACTTCCATTTTTTATTTGTTTGCAGTAGTTAATCAGCTGAAGTATTTCTTCTTTTATTGGAATGTATGCTGAGTATGTCTAGGATATTTGTATAATTATTTTGGGAATGAGGGGAAACAGACTCGAAAGCCTCCCTACTTATTGCTGACCTTCAGCATGTTAAATGGATCATGTGGCTTACCCAAGTGGTTCATATACAATTTAGTTGAGTTAGTTCCGTTATGGGGCTAAGATGTAAGATAATTTTACCCAATACCCCCCCTCTTATTCCCTTGGCCTGCAATTAGTCCGTTTTGTTTTTGTTATGTACAATCTTCGACTTGTTTTGTGAAAGCTAACTTGATCAAGGTCACTAATGGTGCTAGGAGAAATCTAGAAAAATGTAATGTTGGATGAAATATTGCTAAGTCCACAATAACTACATGGGCAAATGCCTATTCATAGTCTGGGTAGTAGATTAGGGAAAACAAAATATTTCAATGAAATGGGAAGATGTCATGTAAATGGGGTGAGATGTTTGGTCCTGTTTATCTAGGAACTCGGATGCATAATATGAACAAGACAACTAAAACTTAAGTCCTGGTCTGTAATGTTTGCATGTTTCATTGAGGAAGAACCTGAAATCTGGAGATTGCCAAAGTAACTTCTACTTTCTAACCTGGTAGGCTGTACTTCTGAATAGTTCCCTTTTACCATAACTGAAGTTTGCCTACCGCCATTATTTACGGAGTTTCTTCTGTTTGTTTTATGTTTTTTAATGTGATACACTTTCCAAGAGTGATGATTTTGAGGATGGGATGACTTTATATGGTTTTTGTCTTATGGAAAAAAGTTTTATGGACTTGGCACCCACACAGTGTATCTGTGGGTGACCTACCTAGTGGTGCCACATGGAGGGTGTTAATGTCAGACTCCAATTCAATCTTATACTTCCCATGTATGACATATTTGCATTCACTTCTGCTGGTCTTAGATTTTTTGTGCTTTATCTTGCCACTGGACTGTTCCATTTGGGCTGAAATTTGACATACAAGCAAGAGACCTTCAGGTTTACTTATCCACAAACTTTCAGGCCATTCAACCTGCCACTAGCTGGGCCATCCATAGATAACCTATGGATGGGTCTGTTGACTTTGTTCAGAAAATACGCTCTCTTTATCTATGTTTCTTACGTTCTTAAGTACACTTGATCTCCAATAGAGGATTGATTTTTCTTTATATGGAATCCAGCCAATCATTAATTTAAAGGATTCTGAAACTTTTCATTTAACTTTGACCTTGAGTTCTAAAGATTCCCCCTGATTTCAAATCAATGACCATTACTGAGAAGCAAGAGCTTCGCAAGCTTATTCAGGAGCTTCCACCAAAAAATCTGGACCGTGTTGTAGAAATTGTCCAACAAAAAAGGCCACCAGATTGTCATCCTTGCGGTGAGGTCTCTATTGATTTGGAGGAGGTAATTGTAAATGAGTCACTGTCATTATTTTGTCTGTTATATTGTGATCTAATCTGTGCATCAATTGTATATGGGTTCGTGTAGGACAATGTGACACTTCGGAGGCTGTATTATTATGTTGAGGCAATTGCAAATGCCAAAAAAAAAATTTCGTTTTAAGCAAACACAATTAAATTTTGATATTCATCATTTTGTTCAATGTTGCAATTAAATTTAGCAGATAATGATATATATTCTGAGAAGTTACATGACAGTGTGAGATCTATCCACTTTGTTAGTTCAATTGATTTTTTATAGCTACTTATGCTTTAAAATTAAGTAATTATTTTTTGCGTTTATTTAATTGTTACTATATGTGAATGATGAGTGTACATATTTGAGGCAAATATCAGGTAATGTTGTAATGGCAATTCCATGGTGGGGTTTTTTAATCATTAAAAAGGCATATTTTTAGCGGCGGTAAAAAAAGCGTCGGTAAAACATAAAGCATATCGCAATTTGTAAAAAGTAAAGAATATCACAATTTAGCAGCGTTTATAGAGCCGCCGCTAATTAAGAACATATTTACAGGAAGTAACTAACCGTTGCTAAGTGCGCTTATTAGAAGCAGTATACAAAACCGCCTCAAAACAATTCAAATTGGTACACTGTAAGGAGCGGTAAGTAATGGATGCTATTGATTTTTTGCGGCGGTTATTAAAACGCCATTAAAATACTACATCTAAATATTAGAAAGACGGGCGTACTAATAACAATCACTAATCATTTGCGTTGGCACTTTTAGCGTCACCTGTGCGACGGTTCACTTAACCGTCGCTAAATGATATAGCTATAGGTTTACTACTATTTAGCGACGGTTATTACCGCTGCAAAAATTCATGTTTTTTTTGTAATGTACAAAATTGTGCCCATTAAATCATGAGTAATACAATCAAACACAGTAAGCAATGTGAAAACACAAGCATAAATATAAAAAAGTCATTTCCTGATTAAGCATATCTAGAGACTTCACTGATTTCCAGATCTTTGGCCACTTAAGCTTCTGATAAAATTAATTATTTTCAACCATTTTTATATTTGATATACCGTCCCTTGAAGACTCTCACTGACAAAACATTCGTCAGAGAATCTACAACTATATAAATTCTTTTGACCTTTTCCTTACTTGAAGAGATTCGATCTCTATTATGCTTTGAAATACTAGATTTCTTATTATTCTTTGAGAAGAACACAGCTGAACTGCTGTCACAACATATCTCAATAGATTTAGAAATAGAGTCTACAACCTTCAAGTTGGAAAAGAAACTCTTACACTAGATACTTTGTTTGTTATTTTCACATAGAATTACAAAACTCTACCACCATGACATGAACCTTAATATTGATTTCTTGTAATCAATGCAAACATTAAAATTATATCAAAATAGTCTAGAGTATCATTATTTTCATAAATAAATATATAATCTTTGGTCCTCTACATATACCGCATGACCATCCTTTTTTCATTATCGAGTGAGCTATACCAGCATCCAACTGAAAACGTTTTATAACACTCAATGAAAAGACTATATAAAAAATGATTACAAACTTGAGCATATATCAAGCTCCCTACTGCAGTATAGATGTTCACACTCAATATTATTCTTTGTATATAATTATGTCAATTTGTCTCCTTTACTGATTTAAGCATCTGCAACTTAATGGTTATACATGTATACTAAACAATTCAAAAATAAAATAATATTTACACTTCGAGATAAATCTAAAATTTAATTTTTCCTCATGAGAAAACTCAATATTAGATACAAGGATATTTGCTCACATATTCTACATCTCGAAGTTATCAGACAAAAAAATATTGGTTTCAACTAGTAAACCATGTCACTACAAGCAAGTGATTAACTATGAACACACATGACTAGGAAGTGAATCTACTCCCACTGACCTATAGATATATATAATGATCAATGATAATCTTAACAAAGTTGAAAGAAGATACAATCTTGTCAAACTTCAGATACCATTACCTGGATGCCTGTTTAATCCACAGATTGATATTATAAGTCTACAAAACTTATCTTCTTTACCATAACCACAAAACTTTGTGATTTAAGCATATCCAGATTTTCTTTGATCAAAACGATCTTTACATCTATCTGATGCAACTCCAAAACAAAATGAGCAACTAAGACCTCAAAGATTTGAAGTCAATACTTTCTCTTCTCTTTGTGTGATTCTACTTCGTTACAAATCTTACTTTGTAGCAATCAATTCTCCAACTGAAATCACACATTTTCTTGTATACCCATTTTGAGCCTATGAGTACACTTTATCGACAAAAATACAAAATTTCTAGTCTCGTTATTGTTCATAGACAACAATACATTTTTTTATGATAATTAACCGTTCAAGAGTAATTTCATTACTGATAACTTGCTCAAAATCATTGGGATCTTCATTTTGTCCAACACCAAAATATCCATTTTGAAGTACAACATGTGATTAGATGAAATCATAGATCTACATGGTCAAGTATATCTCCTCATTGCCTCATCTGGCTCTACTACTATGGCTGAAATATCGATCTTAATAAATATTTCAATAATCATTTCATTACACTCTAGTAACATTTTCGTTATCTCAACTGGTTGCTCTACAGCCATTTTCATGTAGTCTCATCAAAATTAAGAATCTTATTGTATCTTTCGGATCTGTTTTGACATCCCATAAAAAGATAACTCAATGTCTTAAAATAATCACCCTCCCACGAATGTTATAAAATCATGTCAAATCTGCAGTCCCAAAGAAGATAACTTAAACTGGAACTGACTAACTAGGCACTCTATTAATAATATATGCTATAATATCAGTTCTTTTCCTACATGATTAAATACATTCTTAGGCTCTTGTAAACACTTGCTCAAATTTATCAGGGAATATACCAGTATCACATGATCTCTCATAATACATACCCTCTCATACAGATCTAATAGTTTTAATTCCTTTAATAAAAAAAATTTCATCTTAATTTTCATTATTTGGAAAAACACCCATTGAGTAAACTGTGACAAGAAGTCCTAGATGAAATCTTGATGTCCACTAAGTCCAATAAATCCTTGTTGTGAATAACCTTCATTTATTTTAATCTTGTCATCTTTTCCTTTAATTAATTCTCATATATATACATGTTATAAACTTTAGAAGGAGGGGTTTTAGAATACGATTAATGCTTAAGTGTTCAGTAGTGTTCAATCTACTGCTCTTTCTTACTGAGAAGTTTCATAATCCTTATTTCTTTGTCACTTAAGCATGTCCAGCTTTATAACATTTGTTTCACATGTCCTTTCTGAGTTACATTATAAGAATTTCATTTTACTCAGATCTATTTTATCTTGCAGTTTCTTAATGTCCAATTCTTTGTCATAAAGTTTCTGACTATTGCATGAAAAAAAATATTTTTTCTGTGGGTTTCTTTACCCTTTCTTTATCCCTTTTGTACTTTTCCTTTGTCTAGATTTGTCTTATCTACTATGACATTGACATTCATATTTTTTTCTTTCCTTTGAACTTCTATCCTTAGTTCTTTCATCTTAGGTTTACTATATTTTTTGAGTACTATAGGTCATTAGGATCTGACTATACAGTTCTTGTGAGGAAATAAAAATCTAAAGTATCACCTACAAAGATTCTAATGAATTATCAACATATGTTCACTTATCTTTGAGCTTCTCATTAATAGTTAACAACTCTACATTGTACTTTCTCACACTCTATTACCATCAAAACTGGTACTGATAGGTTTGAATAATAAAACATCTCTTTGCTCTTTCTTGAAATATCAAACCTTTCTTTGGATTTCATAGGAATATCCTATTTTAATGTTCTCCATTTGAACATTGCCTTACTTGATCTTAGGGACTGAACACCCTAAGGATCAGAATATAATTTTCTATTAAGTACATCTAGGTTAAATAGTCCTAGACTAGTTTTTAATTTTGATACCAATTCATAGAACTAACTGCCAATGATAGACATCTTAAGATATTCAATCATTATATATCCACAACTATATTGCAATATAAATAATTGTAAGTCTACAATTAATACCAAATAAAATTAGCTAGCAAGAATATATACATAACATGTGCAAGCCAATTTAAATCTTTGAAAAATCAATCGAACTACACACATCCTTTGGGACAATATGTACACTGGTCCTCTCGATAGCTGTGCAATAACTACATAGGGATAATGACTTTTAAAAATCTCACCACCTTTGGGTGAATGAAACCCCTAAAGTCAAAATTCTTCAACCATGTGCATGAATTCTTTATAATCTTAGACAACGCCACCTTTGAGTGGACAGTGCAGTTATTTGCTGCATCCATAAAAGTAAAAATTTATATCAGTATCATTTTTGGGTGAGCACTGTACTTATTTGCTGTAGCTAATAAATGCACAAATATTAGATTTAAGCATATTATGATAGAACCAAAATTATCATTTGGTGGTCACATCAAAATCCTTACACAACAGATACAAAACCTAATTTGAATAAAACTTGGATATTGTCACATTTGGATAAATACAGTCAAACTAAAGAATTTACAAACACAAATTTTTGAATTTAAATACATCATAATGAAGTAAGGTTGCCACTTTGGGGGTCACACCAAGTTACTTCATGATATGAACAAATCCCAACCTACAGTTCATGTGGGATATTTAATTAACCATGAATGTTTTAAAAATATAACTTTACAAGTCTAAACATTCATATAAACATGCATATTAGCTCAATCAATCAATTTGGTACAATAAATTCAAGAAAAATCAGTAAAAACACTACAAATTAGGTTCCCATAGGATACTTTTCTATAATAATATATTTTTCAATGTATCAAAATGTACCAAAATATATATCAGATCAAGGAGCATAAAAAATGGAATCTAATGGAACAAATTAGAGGGCAATCTGACTTTCCTAGCTCCCAAAATCACAATTTAATGTTCTTTTATCAAAACCAGAAACCAAACAGGTTTTAGGCATCCTGTTAGGGTCGGTCCGGTTCGATCAGCTCGGTCTGGCCCGGATTGATTCACCTTTGGTTCGGCTCAAATCGAACCGAATATACCTTTTAGTGTTTTTTTTTAATTACTTTGGTCCAGATCGAACCAAATAGTCTGATACAACCGAAATGCGGTCTGACCAAAAGGTTCAACCACTAGTTTATCTGGTCAAACCAAATGGGTTTTTGGGTCAATGGGTCCAATTGTAGGGCATGTAGTAGGGTCAAGGCAATGGGTCAATGGGTCGGGTCATCGGGCCTGTTGACCAACCTGGTGGTCTGGTCAACGGATCACTTTGTCCAGGTATTCGGTCCAGGATCTGACCCGAAACACGTGGTCTTGAGTTGACCCAAGAATCTAGGTCAGGGGACCAGTTCAGGCCCGACCCTAAAATCTAGGTTAGGCTGACTGGTTCAGGTTGACCTGGGCTGAGTTGACCCGTCGATTTACAATTAGGGTTTTCGATTCATCGCGGGTCAACTCGGCGATGAATTGACGCCATCGGACCTATTTTTCCTTCTTTTTTTTTCTTAAATTTCCCCCGCGAGTGAGATCCACTCGAGGCTACCGCTGGCAAGTAGGGGCAGGTCTGACGGTCGACGATGGTGATTCTTATATAGCCAGAACTGTCTCTTCGAGACCTTTCCAATAGTATATGGGTTGATATATTTTGCTGTTCGAAAAAATTTATCTATAGGAAACTCCGACAGATTTAATTAGATTGGATCCAAAACTTGAGAAAAATTTCTCTTTCAATTCAATCATTCATTACCAGTCTTTACAATCAATCCTCATTGATCATAGGTTTTTGTGGTTGACTTTGATACTAACTATTAGAAATTATGAGCTTAGGGTTTCAACCGAACCGATTCCAATCCATACAGTTACCCTATAACACAATAGAGAAGCCATTAACTATGAATTATAAAGACATACCTGTTTGAAGAGATCGATTCCCATAAGCTCCAAGACACTCTAAGTTTTGATTGAAATCCCTCGGCTATAATCTTCCCAAGCCTCTAGAGGATATCCTTATGTCTCTTACTAATGGGTGCAGAGAGAACTAATTAATTGTGGCTGTAGGGACTCTAATCCAATATTTATAGAATACTTTTGTAACCCTAAAATCCTTCCCATAATAGAATTATGGTTACCAAACCTATCTCATACCATGTGATGAATCAAACCAAACCAGTTCTACCGTGTCAATCAGACTCTCACTGAATTAACTAGTTTAGGTAATTAATTAAGCCCACATATAAGTCTAACATGGGAACCTATATATTTTCTTTGTGTGAGAATTCCAAGGTAAGGCTCATAGAGGATAACATTTTGTCAAGTTGAAAGCTATAGAGTTTTCTTGGGAATAAAAAAATTCTCTATTTCTCTGGGTGGAAGTATTTCCTGAGGAACTACCAGGACTACCACTTCACCAAGCGACAGAGTTCATTATAGATCTGATACCCGGAGCCGCACCAGTATCTAAAGCACCCTATCGAATGGCTCCTACTGAACTGAAGGAATTGAAGGTACAATTACAAGAGTTACTAGACAAGGGTTATATTAGACCCAGCATATCATCATGGGGAGCACCAGTATTGTTCTTGAAAAAGAAGGACAGTAGCATTCGACTGTGTATAGACTATCGAGAATTGAATAAGCTTACAATCAAGAATTGGTACCCATTGCCTCAGATCGATGACTTGTTCGATCAGTTGCAAGGTGCGAAAGTGTTCTCCAAAATTGATCTTCGGTCAGGATACCATCAGTTGAAGATTAAGGAAGGAGATATTCCAAAGACAACATTCAGAATTAGATATGGACATTATGAATTTTTAGTTATGTCTTTTGGATTGACTAATGCACACACAACTTTTATGGAACTCATGAATCGAGTATTCCATGATATGTTGGATACATCAGTCATTGTATTCATTGACAACATACTAGTCTACTCTAATGACAAATAAACTCATATCACAAATCTAAGAGCCACTTTGCAGCGACTAAGAAAAGAGAAGCTTTACGCAAAATTTACTAAGTGTGAATTCTGGCTGAATGAAGTCGCTTTCTTAGGCCATGTTGTATTCGCTGAAGGAATCAAAGTGGATCCTAGTAAGATTGAAGCCACTGTGAAATGGAAGCACCTAAGAATATTACCAAAATCAGAAGTTTCTTAGGTTTAGCTGGTTATTACCGACGATTCGTGGAAGATTACTCTAGAATCGCCGTACCTCTCACCAGTTTGACAAAGAAAGGAGAAAAGTTTGTTTGGACTGATAAATGTGAAGAGTATTTTCAAACATTAGAGGCTAGATTGATATCAACTTCTATCTTGACTATTTTGATACCAGGGCAACCATTTACCTTGTACACCGATACGTCTGGATTAGGTTTGGGATGTGTGCTTATATAATGAGAATAAGTAATTGCATATGCCTCAAGACAACTGAAGACACATGAGAAGAACTATCCCACTCATGACTTGGAATTAGCAGCGGTGGTACATGCTGTCAAGATATGGAGACATTATTTGTATAGAGAAAATTTTTAGATTAAATCAGATCATAAGAGTCTCACTCATCTTTTTAATCAGTAGGAGTTGAACATGAGACAGAGAAGATGGCTAGAATTACTAAAAGATTATGATTGCGATATCCAGTATCATCCAGGAAAAGCTAATGTAGTTGCTGACGTACTAAGCAGGAAAGCTATGACAGAATCCCAAGAAGAAGCGTGCAAATGATGTAGTGTGTGTCACAGGAAGAATATTTAATTATGATAAAGAAAAGTTCATGATTGATATTTCGAATGAATCAACTAACTAAGGATTTATTCATTTATTCTCAAACATGTTTGCAATATTGAAGATTGTACCTGATCTATTAGACGAAGTAAAAGCAGCTATTAAATCAGGCCCTTATCTAAGAACGGTGCAAGAAGACCTTGAAAAAGGTAGGACTAATCCTGACTTCACTTTGGATTATGAGAAAGTAATAAGATACAAAAGGAGAGTATTTATTCCTGAAAATGAAGATTTGGATATTAGACACAGACTAATGAATGAAGCTCACACCACCGCTTATTCGATACATCCTGGAAGCACGAAGATGTACCATGATTTAAAGAAACTCTATTGGTGGAGAGGAATGAAAGCGACTGTAGCTAAATTTATGTCTCAATGCTTGAATTATCAACGAATAAAGGCTGAAAGGTAAAGACTTGTAGGATTATTACAGCCACTACCAGAACAGGCATGGAAATGAGACTACATCACTATGGACTTCGTCACCGGATTACCATTGACTCCCCGAGTAGTTGACATGGTCTGGGTGATTGTAGATCGTTTGACTAAGATAGCTCGTTTCATAGCTATACGACCTCAGTATATCCTAGAGAGGTTAGCTAAGCTATGTTGATAATATTGTCAGATTGCATGGTGTACTTGAAAGCATCGTGTCAGACAGAGACCCACATTTTACCTCAAGGTTTTAGAAAAGATTATAGAAGGCTATGGGTACAATGTTGAAGTTTAGTACTGCATTCCATTCTCAGACCGATGGATAGTCAGAGCGTACCATTTAGGTTTTAGAAGACATGTTTTTGTGTCATTGATTTCAAAGGATCATGGGATGAGAAGTTACCATTGATCGAGTTCGCTTTTAATAACAGCTATCAAGCTATAATACAGATGTCACCCTATGAAGCACTGTATGGTAGGAAATTTTGAACTCCTTTATTTTCGAACGAAGTTGGAGAACGGAGTATTGTTGGATCGAAGTTTGTTGAAGAGACTTGTCGAGTGGTTAACATTATCAAGGAAAGAGTCCGAACAGCTCAGAACCGTCAGAAGCAATATGCAGATAATCAACGCAGAGATCTCGAATTCACCATATGTGATAAGGTATTTTTGAATATATCTCCTATGCGTGGTATAAAAAGGTTTGGATAGAAGAGAAAGTTGTGCCCCAGGTATATTGGACCTTATGAAGTTCTAGCTAGACGTGGGAAGGTAGCGTATTAGTTAGCACTACCCCCATCCATGTTAAGTGTGCATAATGTATTTAATATCTCATTACTGATGAAGAACATCCGAGATCCAATACACATCCTAACAACGGATCCACCGGGTCTAACTGATGATTTGACATTCGAAGTAGCACCAATCGAAATTATTAGCTAGAAGGTTCAACGTCTACGCAATCGTGACATTTACTATGTTAAAGTTACTTGGAGAAGTCAAAATGTGAAAGAGATCACATGGGAAGAAGAGAATGCTATGCGAAAGCAATATCCTCACCTTTTCGGCTCAAAAGGTATGTGCAAATTTTGAGGATAAAATTTATATAAAAGGGGAGAGTTGTAAGACCCGTATTGTACTAACCCGATCTTACCACCTTGTATCAGGTCTTCCTATCATGGTCGGACCAAACAGACCAAGTGCGTGAAGAAACCACAAGGCTAGGTATGTAATTCGAACCATAAATCATCTAATTGATACGTGTGGTCGCATACTTAAACAGATGTGGTCGATCACACCTCAAAATAATGAGACCACAGGAGTCTGGGATGTGTGGTGGCAGATTTGGGACGTGTGGTTGACGGATCTTGGGACCCCATGTGCGACCATACAATGGTATAATTGACTCCGAAATTAGGAAACCTTCATAATCTAAAGGGGGTTCTTTCCTAATCAAAGTAGGATTCTATATGGAGGGTTTTCCTCTATATATAGGATGTCCCTTAGTCTCTTTCATTCTTTTAAAACTCAAACTGAAAGAGAGAGAAAGAGAAGAGGAGGAAGATAAGGAGAATTGAAGAGGAAGATAAGGAGAATTGAAGAGGAAGATTAAGAGGAGGAATTTCATAGAGAGCTCTGATTCTTCAGTAAGTTTAAGGTATGAAAACATCTCTTACATTAGTTGAATGCCTAGAATAGATTATGGAGGAAGTATTGATTCAAAGTAGGATCTCAACTATGAGACCCATAGATGAAAACTCAAAAGAAATCCATGAAGAGTAGGTTGGAGTAGATGATTGTGAAAAATACAAAATTAAGGTCATAGATCAATCATAGGAAGGACCCTAATGATAGTTCAAGGAATCAAATCATAAAGGGATTAGACTGAGAATGAAAGTCGACCAAACACTCGTGTGGTCGTAGCTATGGTCGACCACACGAGGCACATGTGTCGACCACACTCGCTCTGGAATTTTCTAGGGAGGGTGTGGTCACATGTGTGTGGTCGCATGATATGTGACCACACGTATCGACCACACGCCCTGTGGTCGCAGAAACTGAGACTACAGGTGCAGCTACACCTGCGACCACTCAGCTTCTGGAGGTCTGATTATTCCAGGTGAGACATTTAAACACTGTAATTAATGAATATGAACTCTAACTTAGAATCCCTAAATTTATTAGGTTTTCAAGTGGTCCAAAAGTGATTTACAAAGCTTGGAAGATGAGCAACCATCGATCAAAGGTGAGGGAACAAGACCTAAACTAAATTGATAATAATAAACTGTTTACTTTATTGAGTCCGATGCCATGATTGAATCTATGGTTATATGCTTGTAATGTGTATCTCACATGTCATCCAATATTCCTGCTATTACTATTCATGCATATTTAATTCTGTTTATTTATAATACGATGATGATGATGATGATACTAGGAATAGGCATGTGATTGTATGTGTGTGGTTGGTGTGTTGGATGTGAGTGGAGCATTAGGGTGAGGACGTGGCATGGTGCTCTTTGACCTCGGCACCAGACTCTAGCTCTATCTCTACTCAAGTCTTACCCATTGTCATTACCTTAGCAGAACTATTACGTCGTAGGGCATCAAAGGAGGTGGTCTCAGACCGTGTGGTCTTTGACTCTGCCAGGGGACCTTAGCTCTATCTCTATGGACGTATTGAGGGATACTGGCATGAGACCTTGGATACACTGTTTGGCATTAGGATTGGTTAGTTGCGAGCCCAGTTTGTAAGCCCTCGCCAATAGGGGCTTACGTGTTGGTATGGGTAGGGCATCAGGGGAAGTGTTGGTGGTGTTTGATCTGGACACTTTAGCTCTATCTTTATTCCATGGTGGGTGTATGTGGGACAGCAATGGTATTTGATCCACTAGGTGGATTCACACACTCGTGTATAGAGGTGTGACGGCACCAAACCTTTCTATAGCACATTGCAAACTTAAAAACCAAACCAAAGATATGAACTGAATGCATGCATATGTTTGTTGCATTGTTTTGTTTGCTCACTGAGCCCTGATGTGTGCTCACCCTTTTGACGTCGAATATTTTTAGTTCTTGATGTAAGTCCTACTATTGAAGAATATATGAATGTGTTGACGTATGGACACGTTGCTGCGATGGACGTAGAAGTTGAAGAAGATGTGCATGATTCGTCATGCGAGTGCAACTCATGTGTTTTTGATTAGCTTAGTTCTTTAGTTATGGGAACATGTAATTGATTATTTTACTTTATTTTATATCTTGAGGTATATTGGAGATAATTGGATACTTAATTATGCTATCACTGTCAGATACTCAGTTTATTAGTATTAAAGACTTCCACTATCGTTTATTTATGTTGATTTTACTTGTGGAATGTATCTGATTTAATCGAATGGGCACGGCCTGTAAGACCCACACACCACGAACCCGGTCTAACCTTACATTTCGTGTCGTGACCCGTCTACATATCATGGTCGAGCCAAGTGGACCAAGTGTGTGAAGAAAAATCAAGACCCAATATAAAAATTTACTCAAAAACAGTCAAAATGAGGGTAGGGTCGCATGCCTAAACAGGCAGGTCCGACCCCCCCATCGACTCCCGGTAATCGATAAAAATAGCACGACCCGAAAATTAGGAAACTTTCCTAATTTCAATTGGAACCTTTCCTAAACTCAATGAGACTTATTTTGGGAGGTTTTACTCTATAAATAGGACATCCCTAAGCCTTTTTCACTCCTTTTACAACCCTAATTGGATTGAGAGAAAGAGAAGAGAAGGAAAGTGGAGAAGAAGACCAAAGAGAAGGGATTCAGAGGAAGAAACATACTTCTCAGGTATGGATACTATTTCCATGAATTTCTAAAGAACTTAGTGTAGATAATGAAGAGGGTATGATCTAAGAGAAACCCAAATCATCCATCCATGGTTAGGTTTCAATGGAAACCATGGAGGAGACCATTGAAACCATGTAGGTGAATAAAGAATAGTTCTACACCATAGAACATGTATGGAATGGACTATAAAAGGAAGCCATAGGACCCAAACATGAAAGAATGAACGAAATTTGATATTCTCGACTCAAACCATGGGGGGGTCGCACCTAGGGTCGTTGGAACATCCGACCCTAGCATCGACCCCCAGCATTCGGGAAACCCAGGGAAGGGGTGGTCGCACCTAGGGTCGATGGAACATCCGACCCTAGCATCGACCCCCAGTATTCGGGAAGTCTAGAATAGGGGTGGTCGCACCCAGGGTCGATGGAACCTTCGACCCTGGCATCGACCCTACTACAGGGGGTCGCAGTATACTGCTACCCTAGCATCGACCAGTCCTGCTACCCCCAGTTAACAGCAAATTGGAAAAATTAGAATAAATTCTAATTAAATTCTATCGACTTTGTTAGGTCTTCTAGCGATATAATATTGATATAAAGGTGATTCTTAAGGCTTGAAAGAGGACCTACAAACAAGCAAAGGTGAGGGAACAAGACCTAAACTAATTGATTAATAATAAACTGTTTTATTTCTTGAGTCCAATACCATGATTAATTCTATGCGCGTATGCTTGTAATGTGCATTCAACATGTCATCCAATATTTCTATTATTATTGTTCATGCATATTTAAATTTATTGATTATAACATGATGATGATGATGATGATAGGAATAGGCATGTGAATGTTTATGTTTGGATGGTGTACATGGTGCGGGTAGGGATGGTATCAACCGGTACTTCGATGACGTTCTCATCGGGGTATATTGTGTCATTGTCTATTCAAGTCATGTCCACTAAGCAAGTGGTTGATGTGCTTGATGCGAACGAGTATTAGGGGGGTGTCATAGGCCGGGCCTCAGCACTCTAGCTCTATCTCTAACTCAAGTCTTGTGCATTAGCATCGTCGTATCGCCATTACTTTAGCAGAACTATTACGTCATGGTGTATGAGGGGAGATGGTCTCGGACCGTGTAGTCTCTGACTCTGCCGGGGGGCCTTAGCCCTATCACTATGGGTGTTCTGAGGGATGCTAGGGTGAGGCCTTGGATATACTATTTGACATTAAGATTGGTTAGTTGCGAGTCCAGTTTGCAACCCTAGTCAGCAGGGGTTTATTTGTTGGTATGGTACCAATCGATACTTTGATGCCGTTTTCATCGGGGTATATTGTGCCATTATGGGTGTTGTGGGCGACAGTGCCGTTTTCATTGGGTGTATCCATACTCTCGTGCATAGAGGTGCGGCGGCCACCTATCCTTTCTATAGCACATTGCAAACTATAAACCAGACCACAAATATGAATTGATCGCATGCATATGATTGTTGCATTGTTTTATTTTCTCACTGAGCTCAAGTTGGAGAGCTGACCCTCGTGCGCATAATTCTTTTAGTTTCTGATGTTGCAGGTATTATGATTAAAAATTATGTCAACACGCCAACATATGAACATGTGACGGCCATGGTGAGCAAGCTGCGGAGGACGAAGATGGTTCGTTAAGTGAGCGTTTCAGCGGTGGATACGTTTAGTGTTTAGTTTTCGTATTTGGATATTGTAATATGTATTAAATTATGTTTTGGTTACTTGAAAATAAATGGAATATTAATTATTTATCATTATTAGACCTCAGTTCATTATCTGTAAGACTTTCGCTATTTACTTTATTATCTCTGATTAATGCAAGACAACAAAGGAAGTATGGGACAGACTGATCAACATATATGAAGGAGATAAGAAAATCAAAACTGTCAAGCTGCAGACATTCATAGGTCAGTTTGAGAATCTGAAGATGAATAAAGATGAGACCATTGATCAATACATGAACAAGGTTAATGAAGTGGTCAAATCTATTAGAGGACTTGGTGAAGATTTGAAAGGTCATATTGTTTGTCAGAAGATTTTGAGGTCTCTCACTCCAAAATTTGAGTCAAAGGTATCTGCTCTTGAAGAAACCAAGGACTTGGAACAGGTTACTATTGATGAAATTCATGGAGCTTTAATAGCTTTTGAGATGAGGATTGATCCAGGAACCACTAGTGACAAGCAGGTAACTTTCAAGGCTATGAAGAAGCTGAAGATTTCTGAAAAACAAAATGAGGAAGAAAGTGAAGATGAAGCCACAGCTCATTTCACTAGGAAATTAAGAAAAGGTACAGGATAGTATAAAAACAAGCTTCCATTCAAATGCTTTAATTGTGGTAAAGTTAGACACTTCGCTGCAAAGTGCCCAATGAAGTGTAAGTTTGACAGTGATGATGAAGATGATAGAAAAAGCAAGTTTAAGGGAAAGAAAAACTACAACTTCAAGAAAAATAGGTCAAATAGAAAGAGTTTTATCTCTAAAAGAAGCACTGAATCCTCAGATGATGACTCTGATGAAATCTCAGAAGATGAGCCTAGTGAGGCTTTGTTCATGGTTTACATTGAAGATCAAGAGAAGAACACAGCTAAAGAAAAATTCTCCTCAAAAAGCAATGAAGAAGGCATTGTGGAATCTATCTCTAGCAGTAAAGAAGAAAAAGGGAATGAAATTTCAAGCTCTGGTGATGATGAAGAAGGTGAGGTAAATTTTGAAGAAGAGTTTGCTGCAGCTATGAAGGAACTCAAGAAAGAAAAAAAATATAACAAGCTTGCCTCACAAGAAGTTAAGAAACAGAAAAAAGTAATTCAAGATTTGAGAATTCAAGTGGTAGAATCTAAGAAAATTGTTGAAGATCTCAAGACTCAGCTTGAACAGGTATCTACAGACCACTCCAAACTAATGACTGAGAATACAGGTTTGAGAGCTCAACTTGAAACACAAGCCCCTGTGATGAGTAAATTTGAAGAGCTTAAGAAGGAATTTATTTTGTTAAAAGCAAAGGTGAATGAATATGAAATAGAAGAGTTTGAAAGACAACAAAAATTGAACAAATCTGATGAGCCAAGCAACACTACAATACTTCCTAGTAGCAGAAAGCTAGATGGGATTATAAATTCTCAAAGACCTTTCAATGTAAAATTTGGTCTTGGTTTTGATAAGGGAGAGACTTCAAATAATGCAAACTCAAATAGAAAAGGTTCCATCTCTTTTGTGAAAGAGAGTGAAAAGGGTAAGGCTGTTGTAGTTTATGATCAAAAAGTAAATCATGTTCCTACTCCACTGACCAACAATGCAAGGCAAGGTAGGAGAGTTGAAAAGACTAACACCTATGGAAGAGATTATCCCAATGCATTGCAGAGACAGATGAGTTATGTGACTCCTTCTAGGTCAAGATCTTATTTTCATGGTTACTGTTATAAATGCAATACTTATGGTCACAGAATAGCTACTTGCAAGTTCAATATGAGTCAAGTTAGATTTGAAAGCAGAAATCAGTTTGCCCCTCTTGAAGAAAATTTTGTTGAATGCTATAACTCTAACAATTTTGGGCATATAGCAAGGAACTGTAGAACCATCTTTCCTCCTATGCCACCTTCACAGAGACAGTATGACAGAATTAGTAGCAAGATTCCAAGACAGAAGCAAGATGAAATATCTAAATCAAATAAGAGGGTCTGGGTTCAGAAAAATAGCTTTTTGGTTGTACAGACAGCTCTCAAGGCTCAAAATAGTTCTACACCATGGATTCTTGACAGTGGATGTTCGAGTCATATGACAGGAGATAGTAAGAGGGTTCAGAAATTTCAACATTATGAAGGAGGCTCAGTCAAGTTTGGTAATGATGTTGGTGCAAAGATTGTTGGGAAAGGAAACATTAGCCTCAACAATGGGAAGGTAAAATCTCATGAGGTTTTCTATGTTTCAGGCTTGAAACATAATCTATTGAGTGTCAGTCAGCTTTGTGATAAGGGCCACAGAATAATTTTCAGTGATCAAGGATGTGAGATTCGAGAACCGACAGTGGCAAATTGATGGCAACCGAAAGAGAACATCGGTAAATCTTTATACATTGTCCCAAGATTTTCAAGAAAATTGCATGTTGAGCCAAGAAGAAGAAACATGGCTATGGCACAAAAGACTGGGGCATATTGGATTTGAAAATTTAGTAAAGATTTCCAATAAAAATGCTGTAAGAGATATCCCCTCTTTGAAGAAGCCTACCAATGGCATATGTTCATCTTGTCAGAAAGGGAAGCAGACAAGAGTATCATTTAAACCAAAAGATTACCATACTACTCAACCACTTGAGATTATTCACACAGATCTATATGGGCCAGTGAGAACTCAGAGCATCTCAGGAGAGAGGTACTTTATTCTATTCATAGATGACTACTCCAGGATGACTTGGGTAATGTTCTTGAAAAATAAGTCAGAGGCTCTTGCGAAGTTTAAAATCTTCAAAGCTCAAGTTGAAAATGAGACAGGAAAGAAAATTAAATGTTTAAGGTCTGACAGGGGAGGAGAATACACCTGGATTAATTTTGTAGATTTTTATTCTGAGAATGGCATCAAGAGACAGACTTCAGCTCCTAGAACACCACAACAGAATGGTGTTGTAGAAAGAAAGAATAGAACTGTTCAAGAGATGGCCAGGACTATGTTGACAGAAAATGACATGGGGAACAAATTCTGGAGAAAAGCAGTACATACAGCAGTATATGTTCAGAACAGGTGTATGTTGAGACAGCATGAAGACAAAACTCCCTATGAATTATGGTTTGGTAAAAAGGCCACAGCAAAGCACTTCAAAGTGTTTGGTAGTAAATGTTATATCAAAAACACCAATCATGATTTAGGGAAGTTTGATGATCGAGCAGATGAAGGAATTTTTCTTGGCTACTCAACCTCAAGCAAAACATATAAATGTTACAATAAAAAACTTGGCAAGATTGTTGAAAGTGCAGATGTGAGAGTTGATGAGCACAAAAATTCTCCTACAGGATCAAATAATGAGGTTCCTATTTTTGAAGACCTAGACAGTGAGCAGAATGACATTGAAACAGAAAAGGAGCAGGATGTTACAAATGAGCCAAGACAGAGAGTTGTAGTTGAGACAGAAGAAAGAGAAGAGCTGTCAGATTCAGAGGCAAATAGGCAGAACAAAAGTGGCTCAAGTAGAGTAAAAAAGAATCATCTTGATCAATTAATTCTTAGTGATCCATCTGCTGGTATGCAAACAAGAAAGGTGAGACAACCAAAACAAATGTTTTCTTTACTATCTCATATTGAACCAAAATCAGTTGCAGAGGCATGTGAAGATGCTAGTTGGCTCAAGGCAATGAATGAAGAGTTGGAACAAATAGAGAAAAATAAAACTTAAGAATTGGTGCCAAGGCCTATAGACAAGAATGTTATTGGCACTAAATGGGTCTACAGGAACAAGCTCAATGAAGATGGCAAAATTGTAAGGAACAAGGCCAGATTAGTTTGTAAAGGATATGCTCAGGTTGAGGGCATTGACTTTGAAGAAACATTTGCTCCTGTGGCTAGGTTGGAAGCTATCAAGATGTTTCTTGCTTTTGCAGTGCACAAGAACTTTAAAGTTTATCAGATGGATGTCAAGTCAGCTTTTCTGAATGGTGACTTGGAAGAAGAGGTGTATATAGAGCAACCAGAAGGATTTCAACTGAGTGAAGATCCTACATTTGTTTGCAGATTGAGAAAAGCTTTGTATGGACTGAAGCAAGCACCAAGAGCATGGTATTCAAGGCTTGACACTTATCTCTGTCAATTGGGTTTCAAGAAGGGACTGGTTGATAGCAACCTGTATGTCAAATCTGTTGATGGTAGTCAGACAGTTGTGGTTGTGTATGTAGACGACATCATCTTTGCAGGCTAAAAGGATGAATTATGTCAGGACTTTGCTCAGAGAATGCAAGATGAGTTTGAGATGTCCATGATTGTGGAACTATACTATTTTTTAGGTCTACGGATCAGTCAGTTAAAGAATGGATTCTTTTGATCTCAGACTAAATATGTGAAGGAAATGTTGAAGAAATTCAAAATGGAAGACTGTACACCAATGAGCACTCCAATGATGACAAGTTGTAAGCTAAGTAAAGATGATGACTCTCCCTCAGTTGATAATACTATATACAGGTCAATGATAGGAAGTCTTCTCTACTTGACTGCTACTAGACCAGATATTCTTCAGTCTGTGTGCATGGTAGCTAGATTTCAAGCTGGCCCAAAGGAGACACATGTGGTAGCTGTGAAGAGGATCTTCAGATACTTGAAGGGGACAATGGAGTATGGTCTCTGGTATGCAAAAAGCAAGGATCTGGTTTTGTCATCCTACTCAGATGCAGATTGGGTAGGTTGTGTTGATGATAGGAAGAGCACTAGTGGAGGTGCCTTCTATCTTGGTAGAAATTTAGTAGCTTGGCACAGTAAGAAACAGGAGTCAGTATCATTATCTACTGCAGAGGCTGAATACATTGCAGCTACCTCTTGTTGTACACAGGTTTTGTGGATGAAACAAATGTTGAAGGATTTAGGCATTGAGTCAGACAAGCCTATTTCAATGTACTGTGACAACACAAGTGCTATAAATATCTCTAAAAATCCAGTTATGCACTCCAGGACGAAGCACATAGCCATTCGGTATCACTTCTTGAGAGAAAAGGTCTTGGAAGGAGAAGTTCAGTTAGAGTTCATTCCTACAGCAGAGCAAATTGCAGATATCTTCACAAAGCCTCTTCCTAAAGAGCAATTTGACTACTTGAGACAGAAGTTGGGAGTAGTTATCCTCACCAAGCATTGAGGAGCTTGGAGTGAGGGGGAGCAGTGTATGGTTGTTGTTCTCTATTTTTTTTTTTTGGACTCAGGGGGAGTCTGTTGATATTTTTTTTTGGTTGCTATGGTGATAAGTTTATGTTTTGGAGCGTCCATAGGATTGGGAAGATGCGGTGGGCACTCCTATGTGGCAAATCCCTTTGTTCTTGTTGTCAAAGGGGGAGAAATGTCTGTGGATTGAGTAGTTGCCAATAATTCCAAAGGGGGAGATTATTGGCCTTCATATTGTAATTGTTGGCAAATTGGACTAACTGGGTCCAGTTTGATGAGAGAGAATGTCTGCGGACCCTACAGGCGATATGGCAGTGAAACAGGTGATGCAGTTTTGTTACAGGTATTGTGAAGCATGACAGAGGAAAGAGATTCAGAAGAGAGAGAAAAAGGAGAGAGAATCAGAGGAGAGAGAAAGAGGAGAGAGAAAGTGGGGCCAGTGGGACCCATCGAGCCAGCCTGGCCTAGGGCCAAGGCAGACAGGCCAAGCAGGCCAGCTGCATGGCACCACAAGCTGGCCAGCAGCACAGCAGGCCCGCAACCAAAGCACAGCAGGCCCGCAAGCCCCGCATGCCATGCTGCAAGGCAGCAGGCCCGCAGGCAGTAGGCCCACACGCGCTGGCCCTCTCGCATGCCGCGCGCGCTGGCCCTCTTGCATGCCGCGCACGTCTGCCCCTCTTGCATGCCGCGCACGTCTTCCAGGTGTTCGGCGATTTTCCAGGAGAGAAAACCTCTCTAGAAAATCGTCCCTGTAGCAAGTTTAACAAATGGCAAAAATTACAGAGGCCATTGTCAGATTTCCCAGGGGCAATATGGTCTTTTTACTACTGAGAATATCTCAAATCGGCGGTCCAGATGAAGCTATGAAGGGTTGATGCTTTTTGAACGGTCCAGATGGAGGCGGAATTATGTGTATATACGTCAGATACTCCCATGAGTATTCTGATTCGTCCGACGCAGTTTAATAAAATGTGTCGCATTACATGGAAGCAAAGCCATTATTCGGTGTGACGCGCCTACGGCGCCGCGGTACTCTTGATCCAGATCTAACGGCTGTCGTTCAAGTCGATTTTCAGAGACGCGGATTATCCAGATCCGAGGGATCAGTTTCGATCCCGCCTTTTGAGTGAGATCCGATGACTGATTTCACAGATTCTCTCTTCGGCCTATCAGAGCGCGACACCCAAGCAGCGGGGCGCGGCTACGGTGCTTCGCAGGCGCACCAAATGAAGCCGAAAGATTCCATTTAGAATTTTTTTAATGGCCGAACTTGTTTTTGCCATAACTTGATCATCCGGAGGCCAAATCCGACGATCCAAATTGCACCGAGCTAGGTTTTTCATGCTCTTTCTATTGAGAATGGTTGGAGAACCTTGTGGCCGTGAAAAACAGATCTGAAAAGGGTTTTTTGAAGAAAAAGATAAGAACTTCATGGATTTTGGTTTTTCTTGCTCTGGAAATTGAAGACAATCATTTTCCATCTCTGTTCATGCTGATGCCGATACACTGATGTGTTTTTGAAGGCTGGTGGAGCTTGGTTGCATATAACAAGGGATAAATTGATTATCAGAAGAAGAGGAATGTCATCAGTTGTCAGAAAAAAAATTGGTTGTGAGATTTTCTCAACTCCCTTACTGTTTATTGAATTAATGCATTGTATGTTAAAGTAGGTTGATAATGTTGAATGTCTACGTTGTATGGGAATCTACTGTATGCTAGCATTAGGCAAAGAAAAAAAAAGAGAAGAAAATATTGAATGCCTTGCTAGATTGGGATTTAATTGTAGGGCATCATTATAAGCCCCAAAAAATTATCTTAGTTGTGGTGTGTTCAGTGGGTCTTTGGACAACGGCTTTCGCCCGAACTTCGGCATTGTTACGCCCTCTCGGTTTATCTTTGGGAAAATTTAGGGTGAGCATCCTTATCCTGTAAAGGGCTAAAAGTTGAGTATTGAGTAAATACGATGCCCATTGGGCATTACTCCGTGGATTAGCCATCACTCACTGTGGTGGTGAACCACGTAATCTTTCTGTGTTGTGGTTTGTTTTAATTATGTACTTTGTGAAGTGCGTGGAATGAATTGCAGGATGGGTGTGCAAATCTGGTAGACCTGGCCACTGAGTGGTTGCGAGGTAGATTTACATACGATTGTGTGTGGGGCAGTCTGGTTCATCATAAGCATTGGGCAGCAAAGAAATATCAGGAAAAAAATATTCACACTGATTCACCCCCCCTCTCAGTGTCATTCAAGGTCCATCAGATTAAAGATTTGATAAATTGACCATTGGATTGACTTTAACACACCCTCTCTCGATAGAACACTGGGCAAGTGTAATGAGTTATCTCAACCATAAGACTCATAATGTATGAACATTTTCACTTACTTTTTCAATGGTTTATATTATATGGGCTAGGGATCTTTGAACGACGGTTTCTGAGCTCACCAATGGGGAAGGAGACGGTAGATCCGTCAGTAGGGATAGAAGAGGAAGAGACTGTCAGGGGTGAGAGAGAGTGAGAGAGTGAGAGAGAGATGGATGCTTAGCTCCTACTCTATCATATTAAATTTATGTTTTCATTTCTTAGACTTTTCAGACTTCTTTTAAATCTTTGATAATTACACCGGAGTTTCAGTCTGGTTTAAGAATTTGACCATAAATTAATGATTGTGAGGATAACAAGTTCACCAAACACAAAATCCACTTGAGCATGATTGAAAAAGAATTTAATCATCCATGAGCCCATGACAGCTTAATTTGATTCCCAAAAGAAAAAATCATGCATAAAGTTTTCAAAACCAGTCCAAACATCAAACCAGAAGAAAAGCCCAATTACAATTCAGATTTCAATATTTCATCTGCTCCAGAAGGGGGGGGGGGGTAGGGGTGGAGTTGGGGGTGGGGGACAGTGTTCTGCCTGATCTACCACCACCCTCGCACGCCCACACAAAATCCTTTAAAGGATTCGCTACCCGATTAGTCTCCGCTACTACGCACCTTTGGTCTAGGCTTTGACCCAAAAGTTAGTTGTAATTGTTGGATTTGTGTGGCCCAACACAGGTTTACTATGTTATTTTTATGTATTCTCTTTGGGCATTCTATCTCTATTTTGAGGTATATATATGTGACATGTGGCTTGATAGACCTTGAATGACACTGAGAGGGGGGGGTGAATCAGTGTGAATACTTTTTCTTGATATTTCTTTGCTGCCCACTGCTTATAATGAACAAAACTGCTCCATACACAATCGTATGTAAATCTACCTCACAACCACTCAGTGGCTAGGTCTACCAGATTTGCACACCCATCCTGCAATTCATTCCACACACTTCACAAAGTACATAATTAAACAAACCACAACACAGAAAGATTACGTGGTTCCCACCACAGTGAGTGATGGCTAATCCACGGAGTAATGCCCAATGGGCTTCGTATTTACTCAATACTCAACTTTTAGCCCTTTACAGGACAAGGGTGCTCACCCTAAATTTTCTCAGCATAAAACTGAGAGGGCGTAACAACGCCAGAATTCAGGCATAAAGCCAGTGTCCAGCACCCACTGAACACATTACAACAAATACAATTTTGGGGCTTATAATGATGCCCTACAATTCAATCCCAACCTAGCAAGGCATTCAATATTTTCTTCTCTTTTTCTTTGCCTAATGCTAGCATACATTAGATTCCCATACAACGTAGGCATTCAACATTATCAACCTACTTTAACATACAATGCATTGATTCAATAAACAGTAAGGGAGATGAGAAAATCTCACAACCAATTTTTTCTGATAATTGAAGATGTTCCTCTTCTTCTGATACTCAATCAATCCCTTGCCATAAGCAATCATGCTCTTCCAGCCTTCAAGAATGCATCAGTATATCGACATCAGCAAGAACAGAGATGGAGAATGACTATCTTCAATTTCCAGAGCAAGAAAGATAAAAAAACATGAAGTTCTCCTTCTCTTTCTTCAAAAACCTTCTTCAGATCTCTTTTTCGTGGCCACTGGTCTCTCAAACCATTCTCAATAGAAAGAGCATGAAAAACCTAGCTCGGTGCAATTTGGATCGTCGGATTTGGCCACCGGATGATCAAGTTATGGCATAAACAAGTTCGGCCATTAAAAAAATTCTAAATGGAATCTTTTAATTCCATTTGCGTGCCGCTCGCGACGCACCGTAGCCGCGCCCGCCATCTAGGTGTCACGCTCTGATAGGCTGAAGAGAGCATCTGTGAAATCGGCCGTCGGATCTTACTTAAAAAGGCGGGATTAAGTTTGCGCCGCTGGATTTGAATCTGTTGCGTCAACGAACTTCGGAGTTAATCCAAGCCATATGATCAGAATCACTTGCGCGCTGTACCATCTACGCGTCACACGGAATCAAGGTTCCGCTTCAATGTAATGCGCCGCAACTTATTAAGCTGCATCTGACCAATAAAAACAGTCGCGATAGAATCTAACGCTGACGACTCTGATACATGTAAGGGTGTCAACGGGCCGGTCCGGGCCGGTTTCGGTCCGGGCTGAATCGGTGTCGGGTTTTATAAGTCCAACCCAAAACATGTCCATTAAGAGTTCGGGCTGGGTTGGGCTGCGCTGGACACAATAACAATCGGGCTGGTCCGGTGTCGATTTGTTATCGGGTTGGGCTTATTGAGGTGATTTCGGGCTGGTTCGGTCCGGACCGGGCTTATCAAGCTTATCGGGCCTATTTTATATGTATGATATATAGCCTATTTTATTATTTCTATCTATAAAATTATCATCATTCCTTCTATATGCATGTAATTCAGTAAATTGTAACAATTAACATACTCTTTTCAACTATAGATTCATATAATCTTTTCGATCAAGAAGTGAACTATTAACAGTGTAATATAATCCATCAAAATTTAAAACCATTAAAATTAAGAAACTAGGTCCATTGTGTTTGGGTTAGGTATTATTGGTTCGGGCTAGTTCCGACTTCTTAACGGGCTGGTCCGGTTTGGTTTCGGTTTGGGCTGAAACGGTGTCGGGCTTTACAAGCCGAGACCGAAACATGTCCATTAAGGTTCGGTCCGGATTGGGTTCGGGTTATATCGGGCTGGCTCGGTCCGTGCTACCGGTCCGTGCCCATTTTTGACACCCTTAGATACATGCAATCCCGCATTCTTCTGGGCCATCCGATTTGAATCTTGTATACGCGGCTTCATCTAGGCCGTTGATATGGTATTTTAGCTTTTTCAAACTGCCCAAAATACCCCTGAAAACCCAAATAATGGCCTCTGTAACTTTTAAAATTTATTAAACTTCTGCCAGAGACTGATTTCCAGAGAGCTTTTCTCTCTCCTAGAAATCAATCGAACAGCTGATAGGCATGAGAGCTTGTGCGTGCGCGGGCTTTGCAGGCAGTGCCATGCTGCTGCTTGCGGCTGGCAGCTGCTTGCGGGCCTGCTGTGCTGCTTGCTGGCCTGCGGTGCTGCTGGCTGGCTAGCCTGCTGTGCTGCTGGTCGGCTAGCTTGCTGTGGTGCCATGCGGCTGGCCTGCTGGCTGGCTGCATGCGGCTGGCTGCCTTGGTGCTCGGCCAGGTTGGCTGTCTAGGTGGCATGCCACCTTGGTGGGTCCCACCTTCTCTCTCCTGGGTCTCACTTTCTCTCTCCTCTTTCTCTCTCTTCTAATTCTCTCTCCTCTTTTATGCTTCATGCTTCATGCTTCATAGCCATATCACCTCTTTCTCTCTCTCTTCTCTCTCATCTACCTTGACCCAGATAGCCCAATTTGCCAACAATTACAATATGTATGCCAACATGGCTTACATGTTTTGTGGCTTATAAATTTGTTATATGGTACCATTGTTTTTTGTCTATTGTATTAATAGACTGGTTTTGCAGATGATAATTCAAATGAGCCACTTTGTAGTCCTTGGCTTGACCGCACCTATCATGATGCGCTATGTGCTTACATAGGCATTGATTGGACCATGATAGGTTTGAGGGGTGCAAGTCAAAATAGCTCAGACTATAGGAGACATGGGGACTAGTCTCTCGACGGTCAGTGCACATATGGTCTATGAAGTCCTTCATGATAAGACCACGTGTATGTTGAGTGGTGACCTTAGTGCCTAATGTTCATTGTCAGTGACTTGACAATTATAAGAGTGTACGCGTACCTACAAACTGCCAATTTGAATAATGTTATCGTGTTTGATTTTGCATCAAATATTTTTTTATTTATAAATATAAAATATTATTTATTTTTATTTTTCTTTGCAAAATCTTTTTGGTTTTATAAAAAATGGCAGTTTTGTATTTTGTGTCCCTATTTATTATTTAGGGGCACTTGTGGTAATTGTTAAGGTATGCCAAAAAGTGATCTGGATATGGCATTAGGAGGCTAGCATCTCACTTAGGGTTGGACTTTATGGCTGGTCATCTCCACCCTAGAGATATAAAACATCTTAAGGTCACACAGGCAAGGGGAGGAAAAAGCTCAAAATATCAAGATATGGTATACCTGTCCAGCTGGGGTGAGCACCCTGTTTGCTTGTGAGATCCTTGGACATCAAGTGGTTTTGTTTGTCTAATCATCATAGGTTCTTCAACAAAAGAAAGAGTTCTTCATCACAGGTAGAGTGCTTCAACAAAAGAAAATTTTAAATCGTCAAAAAAAAAAAAAGGTATGACACTCTTCTTAATTTCTTAGATTAAACAAGTGGCATGATATTCGTGATATGTTTTCATCTTTGGTATGAGGTTAACAGTGACATTGAGATTCATCTAGGATGTTTTTTCTAATAGCACAAGCATGACGGTTCTGTTAAAATTCTCCTTGTCTAAGATTCATATTCTAGAATTGTCTCTGTTTCTCATATATGTGTTTGATCATATTAACGAGCAGTGGTTGTTTTCCTTTTGTTTTTCTTCTTATGACAAATTGTGACGTCTTCATAGTAATTTTAGTTGATTACGTTAAACATGGTTTATTTTTCTCTAAAGCTTTCTCCAAAAACAAGAAATGGAAGATGAACAGTCTAATAATTTTTGTTTAATAGCTATGATGAATTTATCATCATTAATGCTTATTAATAATATCCTAAAAATTAGAAATGAAGAGTCTTATTGGGACTTGAAAAGTTTTTTTTAAATAAAAAAATTTTTATTAGAAACTTTATGAGGAAGATAAAAGGGTGAGTTGACACTTCATCTTAAAATTGATAAACCATCATGGAATTTAAAAAGACTTATCTTTTGATTTACCTTGTCATAATGGAGGGATGGAGAATTAATACTCACATTTTGGGATGTTGGAAGATGGAAATTCTAAGAAGACATAAAGTCATTATTATTTAACCGTCAAGCCACTTAGCCATTAAGCCATTAAATCATCAAACTATCAAGCCAAGTGTGTAATAATGGTACATGTGGTAATGTCATGTTTATTTTTCAAGCTATATTGTGCCTACTAATTGGGCCTTCAATTTTAAGCTGAATTCATATGTACTCTAATATATATTTGTTTTTATCTAATCTTAATTTCAGTGGGAGTTAGTTTGAATATCTTGTGTAAATTGAGTTTGGGGTTGTTTCATTCATAGTTCTGATGCTTAGACATGATGACACCCATCGGTTAATCACATGGATGAGATAAGACTGTGGATGGACATGTAAACCCCTTGTGTCACTGTTCATCGAATAGACACGGTGATAGGTTAAATTCTTTCCTACGTCCATCGGATATGGGACGAATTTAACATATCTTTATATTAAAGTTTAATTAATTCTTTATGAGCCTTGATCTATTGGATTCTTTCCTACGCCCATCGGATACGGGAGGGATTTGAGAAATCATAGGTCTCTTTGTTGTTTTGTTGTTATCCTATCAAATGATGATTAATGTTGCATTGTATTTATGCAATTGGAATGGGCTTTAGTCTCCAAGCTTATTATGCATATTGCATGCTTATGAAAGATGATAGGATCGTCTAGCTCTTTGAACATGTCTAATATTATGAAAAACTACATCTTGACTGGACCCAATTATGCTGAATGAAAGTGTAGAATTGACTTGTTCATTGGCTTTCATACTTTTTTCTTTGTATTCAAGAGGAATGTCCTTCTGATGTGCGTTCTACCAAATCTGCTAAGGTTGCCTATCAAAAATGGACAGAGGTAGATAATAAAGTGAAATATTTAATTTTGGGATACATGGTATATTCTCTTATGGTTGGCTATATGAATAGTGTATCTGCCAAAGTCATTCTTGATAGTCTTGAATTGAAATTTGGTAAGAAATCTAGTCAGCATATTGAAGGCTTATGGGAAAAATTTATCAAAACTAAATTGTCAGAAGGAGGGGATGCCAGAGAGCATGTAAACAACATGATTGCCATTGCTGATGATTTAGGCCTGCAAGGAAGGTCTGTTGATGAGATAACTAAGATATCCACTATTTTATCTTCTTTGCCTGATTCTTTTGAAACTGTAATGCAAATTTATTTTGTGTCTGGTTTGGATTGAACTGTTGATGATCTCTTATGAAGATGCTAAGTTAAGAAAGAAGAATTTTGTGATCAATGCTATTGATGGGAATGCAAATAAGCCAAAACATGAAATGAAATATCAGAAGAAGAAAAAGTTTGTAAAGAAAAAACAAGATTGGCAAAAGAAGAAGGGCGTCAAAGTAAGACAAGATGTTGAATTTAAATCCAGACAGATAGTTTGTTATTTTTGTAAGAAGCCTGGACATAAGAAGGCTCAATGCTATTCTTTCTTAAAGTCTGGTGGAAAGCAAGGCCAAGGTATGTTTGCCACCTTGATTCTTGATGAGATAAATACTATAATTATTAAGTCTGGATCTTGGTGGGCTGATTCTGGAGCTACTATGCATGTTTCTAATACCTTGCAGGGGTTCAAGGAACTCAAGAGAATAAGTGATAGTACCAGTTTCATTTACATGGGAAATGATGATAAGGCGCATATTGAAGGAGTTAGAGTTTTTGAATTGAAGCTGAATGATGGAACAAATTTTGATTTAGTTGAATATTTGTATGCACATAGTCTTAGAAGAAACTTGTTATCTGTTTCAATGTTGGAAAAGCTTAGATATGAATTTTATTTTGGTAATGGAAGGTTTTTTATGAAGAAAAATGATAAAGTTGTGTTGCATGGTTTTAGAAATAACAATATGTATCAAGTGCAATTATGTGGTAATGTTATATGCAATGTTGAACTTGATATAAAAGATAATGCTACTTATCTTTGGCATTTGAGGTTGGGACATATCAATATAAATAGAATTGGCAGATTGATTAATTCTGGTGTTTTGACTAGAGTGACTTTAGAAAAGTTTTTCATTTGTGAAAGTTGTATTTCTGGTAAAATGACTAAGAAATCCTATACAAAAGGTGAAAGATGTGCTCGTGTTAGAAAAGGTTCATACTGATGTATGTGGACCTATGAGCATTAGTGCAAGAGATGGCTTTCGTTATTTTATTACTTTCACCGATGACTTTTCTAGATTTGGTTTTGTACATCTGTTGAAACATAAGTCTGAGGCTTTGGAGTTTTTCAAATCATTTCGTCTTGAGGCTGAAAAAACGACTAGACAAGTGATTAAGTCACTAAATTCAAATCGAGGTGGAGAATATATGTCTGATGATTTTGAGTTGAATTGTCTTGAAAATGGTATTAAATATTTTCGTATTCCACCTCATACTCCAGAGGCTAATGGAATTGCAGAAAGACAAAATCGAACTCTATTAGATATGGTTCGATCAATGATGGCAAGAGCTAATTTGCCAACTTCTTTTTGGGGAGAGGTATTATATGCAACAATGCATATTTTAAATTGAGTTCCCACCAAAGTAATAAATTTTATCCCATATGAATTATTTTATGGTAAGCAAGCAAGTGTTGCTCATATTCGGGTTTAGGGTTGAATTGCTCATGTTTTAATTCCTGACCCAAATAGAAATAAATTACTATTAAAAACCAAAAGGTGTATCATGGTTGGGTATCCTCATCGCTCCAAAGGATACAGATTATATGATCTTAAGGATAGAGTGATACTAGAAAGCAGAAATGTGACATTCTTAGAAGATCGATTTGATAGTGGGAGTTCTGATGATGTTGATAAAAGTATTTTGGAGGAGTTAGTAGACACTAATGGAGGTCATCAAGACTCTGTCATTGAGGGGTCCTCAACTCCTATAATTTCTTCGAATACCAATCAAGATAAGCAATATTTTGAGCCCTTAAGAAGAAGTGGAATGATATCAAAAGCTCCAGCCATGTCAGATTATTATGTCTATTTGGAAGAATCATATGAAAGAGTGACCATTTATGAAGTTGTAGATGATCCTATTACTTATTCACAAGCTATGTCAGATGTTGATTCTCAACAATGGATTAGTGCTATGAATGAAGAAATCAAATATATGCATAAGAATGATGTATGGAGGTTGATTGATAGGCCTGTGAGCACTAAAGTTATTGGTTGCAAGTGGATATTCAAAAGAAAAAAGGATATGCATGAAAATGTTATCAAGTTCAAAGCTAGACTTGTAGCTAAGGGTTTCACTCAAGATTATGGTGTTGATTATGATGAAACTTTTTCACTAGTAGTAAGGATACAATCTGTGCGTGCTGTGTTGGCTTTGGTTGCATATTTTGATTTTGAACTTTATCAGATGGAAGTGAAACAATGGTTATTTACCACATTTGAAATGAAAGACTTGGGTGAAACTTCCTATATTCTTGGTATCAAAATTGAGCGAGACCGTCAACAAAGAAAACTAAGCTTGTCTCAAGAGAAATATATTGATACAATGCTAACGAGGTTCCACATGACTGATTGTATGGGAGAACAAATTCCTTATAATTATTTCAGACCAATTTTCCAAAATGATAGTCCTAAGTCTACAAAGGAAAAATTAAATGACTCATTGTGTCCTTATGCCTCTGTTGTGGGGAGCTTGATTTTTGCTATGATCTGGACTCGGCCAGACATAGTGTTTGCAGTTAGTATGATCAGTCGTTTTCAGAGTAATCCTGGTAAAATGCATTGGATTGCTATTCAATGGATCCTGAGGTATCTAAAGCAAACAAAAGGCTTTAGATTGACTTATTGTTCTGATCATCTGAATATCCTTGGATATTCTGATTCTGATTATCAAGGATGTGTTGATAGTAGAAAATCTACCTCTGGTTTTGTGTTCACTTTTTATGGTGGAGCTATTGCTTGGAAGAGCAAGAAACAAGAATGTGTTGTGCAGTCTACTATGGAAGCTGAATATATTGCATTCCACGCGACAGCTAAAGAAGCTCTGTACCTTCAAAAGTTCCTATTGGAATTGCTGATAGTAGATTGTGTGAAAAAAAAACTATTCTACTTTTGTGTGATAATAAATCTGCGATAGCCATCACTAAAGACCCAAAGTGTCATTCTCGGGCCAAGCACATTGAAGGTCGATATCATTACATTCGTGATGTTATTAAGAAGAATGAGGTAGTTGTTGAGAGAGTGCCATCTCAATCAAACTTGGCTGATCCCTTTACAAAAGGTTTACCTTTTGGTGTATTTACTAAACATGTAATGGCTTTGGGATTGTGTTAGGCCAAGTGGGAGACTGTTGGATTTGTGTGGCCCAACACAGGTTTACTATGTTATTTTTATGTATTCTCTTTGGGCATTCTATCTCTATTTTGAGGTATATATATATGTGACATGTGGCTTACATGTTTTGTGGCTTATAAATTTGTTATATGGTACCATTGTTTTTTATCTATTGTATTAATAGACTGATTTTGCAGATGATTATTCAAATGAGCAACTTTGTAGTCCTTGGCTTGACCGCACCTATCATAATGCGCTATGTGCTTACATAGGCATTGATTGGACCATGATAGGTTTGAGGGGTGCAAGTCAAAATAGCTCAGACTATGGGAGACATGGGGACTAGTCTCTCGACGGTCAGTGCACATATGGTCTATGAAGTTCTTCATGATAAGACCACGTGTACGTTGAGTGGTGACCTTAGTGTCTAATGTTCATTGCCAGTGACTTGACAATTATAAGAGTGTACGCGTACCTACAAACTGCCAATTTGAATAATGTTATCGTGTTTGATTTTGCATCAAATATTTTTTATTTATAAATATAAAATATTTTTTATTTTTATTTTTCTTTGCAAAATCTTTTTGGTTTTATAAAAAATGACAGTTTTGTATTTTGTGTCCCTATTTATTATTTAGGGACACTTGTGGTAATTGTCAAGGTATGCCAAAAGGCAATCTGGATATGGCATTAGGAGGCTAGCATCTCACTTAGGGTTGGACTTTATGGCTGGTCATCTCCACCCTAGAGATATAAAACATCTCAAGGTCACACAGGCAAGGGGAGGAAAAAGCTCAAAATACCAAGATATGGTATACCTGTCCAGCTGGGGTGAGCACCCTGATTGCTTGTGAGATCCTTGGACATCAAGTAGTTTTGTTTGTCTAATCATCATAGGTTCTTCAACAAAAGAAAAAGTTCTTCATCACAGGTAGAGTGCTTTAACAAAAGAAATTTTCAAATCGTCAAAAAAAAAAAGGTATGACACTCTTCTTAATTTCTTATATTAAACAAGTGACATGATATTCGTGATCTAACAGTAATCGATTAGGAGGACTGCTATGTCACTACACTTGACAGTGCCTCCTCATGTTTCATTATTCATATTAGCA
>CM053271.1:16783734-16866531 GCA_028583415.1 Protea cynaroides | reverse complement strand
TTTTTTAATTTCAAAATGGTCGACAATCCTAACAGTAGCAAGTGGGTCCTGATGAGCAGCAGCGGCACTCCACTTGCTAGGATGCTTCCTAAGATGGCTCACTTGCGGCTGTTGTCCTTCCTTCTGCCACTCTGGATCCAGTTTCCATTTCTTTGGCACCTGCAAATCAAAGAATCAATAATGCCCCCAAAGAAAAGGAGACAAATGACAAAATAAGAGACTGAATAACACTTGAAATAGTCCATCCATCTCCCCCTCCCTTAACTGGATTGTTCACATTCGTTTTTGCATACTGAATCTCTTTCCTTTTTGTCCCAAAAGAACAAAAAGTTGCAAGTTCCTTCCACATCCTTGTGAAAGGAACACTAAACAAGAATTGTCAAGTTGAAGTTTCTCAAAATTGCCACCACTAAGTCAAGCTAGACTTGTACCTCGTCAACTGCAAGGGAGAAGACTTCAAGATCACCAGCATCGGTAATGTGGAAGCGAGTGAATCCCTTGTAATTAGCGTTGCGGAGTGAGGAAAAAGCTTCATCATAGTGTATGTTAAAACAGTGGATGCAGATATACAAGTAGCTTCCAAACACCAGAGACACCACACGGGTTGAGAAAAACCAGAAATAGAGGAAGACCGAACTATAGTAAAGAACGAAATCTCCACGTGATGACTCCATCTCCTTGTTGCAGATTCTGGTCCTGGTGACGGCCATAATCTGAAATTTTTGGCATGTATATAACTGTAGTGAATGGAGGTACCCAAGTGACAAATTTCTGAAATTAAGTGGAGTCTCACCTCTGGAACATCAAATGCAAACATGATATACTTTATACATGCTGAACAAAGGCCAAACGTCCACTGGTTTATAAAAGCTAGAAAGCTAGCTGCGCCTGGGACGTGCTTCCTCTCCGACAGGAACCATTTATATAATGTGTGATATCCTGAAATAGACAGGTTCAACTTCAACATCTCAAAGCTCCAATGCAGTTTATATATCAACAATTTTATACCCTTAATATCAACTGATAGATAGTCCAACAATTATAATCCATCGTTGTGGTTAGGATTTGGGTCCCTAATTCGTTATAAGCTGCAGTTCTATCCAGGTCACAACAGATTACCTGTACACTCGGTCAAAATACGGTATCTTGAACACATTTATTATTTACACCCCTACATGCTTTGTGCATCTAACTATGAATAATAACTGATATAACTCATGCAACCATTACAAGAGTGCACGAAACTGGACCCGGGTTTGGGGGTAAGAAAGATCGAACCTGAAGGAGGTACCAGCTTCTGGTTGATACACATCTCAACCCCAAGTTCCATCGACAACATCAGAATGAGTACTGCAGTCATGTGAGCAGAAACATGAAGAATCCCAATTATTGCCCGACTCTTCCATGGCACTTTTGAAGGGACGAAACAATATGCTGCCACTAGTAAAAACAAAGTTCCAATGAAAGACACGTATGATTTATTGAGCATGAACTCAAAAGCAGACCACACTCTGGTAAAGAAACTCTTCAACAAGTGACCAGAAATCCAACCATCATGCAAGATGTGGCCAAGCTTACACTGAAAAGCACAAATTAAGTTAGTTGGTAGTTATCTTCAATAAATATCCGTGCAAAACCTCCCCACCCCCAACCCCAGGTGCGGTGGGGCTTTCTTTGTGCATGTGTGTGCCTAGACCGTATATTCTCACCCAGAATGCAGCATGTACTGAAGGAGGTCAACAGAATCTAAAAAAATTAGAACCTTAATTTAAAAACCATATAAAGGTATAAAAGGAGGAATTAAGAAAGACCATAGAAACTCACCTGTGGGAACATTGAAAAAACCAATATAAAATAGATGATACCACCAATGATGTCAAATCCCAAGTTGCGTTTTCGAAACCCTAAGATATTTCCCAGTGGAATCTGGAGCCACAAGTATGTCAGACGCAATTATTTATGACACCAAGAGACACGGTACGAAAAGCCTTTATTATTGATTGGTTCGAAACAACCGAAAAAAAAAAACCCGCAGGTGCAGACCAAACTTTGAAAAAACTCACCTTCCTTGATTCCTCAAATGTTGGATAAGCCTTCTCGCATACATATGAAGTTTCATAAAGCTCTTTGAAGTTACTGAAAGTATGAGTAGGATGTAAAAAAGCCCCACCACAACCATTGACAAGCAAATGTTGCACATACACTGGCTTATCAGAAGGAACAGAAGAGTGATGCATGTAATGGTGCAAGTCTCCAGCCATTCGGAGCTTACACCTTCCCTTTAGATGATCACGAATTAAATGAGAGACATTATTCCCAGATTTATCATTCCCGTACCAATCAAGTAGCCAATTTGGTTCATGAGTCATAATAATTACAGAGTCATTCTTCCCAACCTGGAAAACCCTTCAAAATGTTTTATAATAATGATTTGTGAAACTGCCTTCCGGTAAATCAAGCAAATCATAACACATCAAAAGATTTAGTGTCTCAAGCTAAGCGTTGACGTGAAAAGAAGTTACATCCTACATGGAATCAAGCATTGGCATTCAACATGGTTCAATTGTGGCAATTAAAGGGGCAAACCAAGTTTAGGTAGGTAAGTGTTTATCCAGTCAGATAATCTTTGTCTACCTAGATAAGGCTTCTATTGCTTTTAAGTTTTTTATTGCTTTTGAGTGTTTTCAGTGTTTTAGGTTACTTTCGTTTATTTTAGGTCTAATTCTAATAAAAATAAACCACCTCCATAGTAAATTATTGCTTAGAGGAGTTCTATGACTAATTATAGATGAAATATTGGCTGCAGTCTTGCTGCAATGGAAAAACCTGATGAATCAAGGTAGGATTTCAGGTGGTGAATCCTCAAAATTCATATATTTCATCTTACCCTCCATTAGTTAACAAATAACAAGTAAGTATATTTGTCCATTAATTTTAGATTTTATATTAGGATTTCTTTGTATCTTTTGTTTTCGCCATTAAATCGACATCATATCTTAATATGTTAGTTTACTTATATTTTAAATCATTACCACATAATCTGATCCTCCATCCATTGATCAAATTTAGAGATCTAAGTTTTCATAAAAAAAAAACACTTGCCAATGTAGGATTTTTCCATATTTCTTTATCCAAACCTTGGATCGCTTTCATATTTGGATATAGTGATGAGAACATCATCCCCTACCTTGTGTCATTCTCATCCAACCATCAGGTCTTGTTTTATTATGAGTTTTATATTCTGGTTCGAACCAACTCACAGTGATTCTGGTATTCAAGATTCCATCCCCCATCAGAGAGGCTGGAGTAAATCAATACCCTATTTCTCCAGTCTTCTGAAAAACGATCAAAAGTGAATACCATCCAATACTGTCATTTTCATCTTCCTATTAGGAATTTGAAACAGTAATCTCAAACGCCAAAACTGACTCCATACAGAAGAAGGATATAATAACCCTTTTGAAAACTAAGACAGTGTATTCACCACGAAAAAAATAAAAAACTAAGAACTATCTTAAGTATATGATATAATTATCAGAAACAACACCTCAAAATACAGAGGCTTTCAACAACTTCATCCCCAAAGATTATTTCGTGTTTTACATACATTATTTTTTGTTTAAGATAGCTAGCATCTGCGTATGGTGCAACCACACCCACAGGGCACAAATGATAAGAACACCAAAATACAAAGAGTACCTTGTCTTCTGTTAATTCGGCAAAGAATTTGAATTGGTAGACATCAATGTCAGCATGGAGAGCTTGATCAAAACCAAACACCCACCATCCTTTAGGAAGTTGCAGAGCAAAGTAACTTCTCTTTTGGGGCAGCAACCAACCACCTAACCAACTTCTTTGGCAAATGTGCCTCATAAAAGTTTGAAGCCCATCAAACCAATCTGCAGGAAAGAACATTAGCTGTCTTGTAAGGACCACACTATTGTTCTTAAAAACGAAAATAGGATCTGTTCTGCAACTAAAATTAATAACGATCACAGCATCAACAACAATAAATCTTATATTGACATAAGATTCAGCCCACTAACTCTTTTGTCTGTTGCAACCAAGATCTCTATTTTATTGAGAAAGTTTGGCAAGCATTAGCACTAACCATGATTTCCAGGAATAGCAAAACACTGAGGTCCACCATATGGCATCAGACCAGGTTCTGCAAAAGGTACCTTAGGCTTGTTCACAGCAATATGCTTTGGTTTATAACAACCGGGAGGCCGGAGTGCATCTTCGAAAGGACGAAAAAAACGTTTCTCATATGAAAATTCTGAAGGATTAGGGTACCTGTAAAATAATGGAGAATTTAGTTTTCCAACCAGTGAATGCTACTAAAACACAATAGCAACCATTTTCCATGCTTTCAACCATAAGTGAAAGATTAGGTACTGCCATAACCAACAAAAACTTAGTCTGAAACAGTAAAATACAATTAAATTACCATGGAAACTATGCTTCATTTTCTCAACCATAAATGTCAGCATTTCTTTCCAAACCGCAGGGTTAGAAGAAAATATTTAGTTATAACTTACAGCATAAATCGCATTTATTAAAGACTATAAACCTAATTACATATTTCTTTTCTTCTTTTTTTTGTATAGAAAACAAAGTGGAAATATGTCTATAAACAAGAAAAAAAAACTATATATATATAGAGAGAGAGCATATATTTGCAATCCATTTTGTCCGTAACTACAAGAGAGAATTGTCGTGAAAATCCCAGGGGTGCAAAATTGATTTATTTTTACATAACATTATAGTTTAGATGTTCCTCCATTTGTTTCTAGATCATCAAAAGAAAAGAGATGCCTAGTCTCCATATATAAACAAACATTTAAATGGTAAACGCAATCCACCAAAGTCCAAAAGTTCCCTACAAAAAACTAATATTTTAAGCAACAAATACAAACATATGGAATAGTTGCCAGAGGCCCAGAGCATCAAATGACTTATGACAGTTTCCACAGTGTAGGTCCTTTGCCACCCCACTACCTTCCTCATTCTCCCTTTTCTCACAACGAAAGAATATGCTAAAATAGATGAAATCACCAAAAAAGCATGCACCAGTGAAAGAAAGGTGCAAACCACATCTAAGAAGGTAAAATATAAAGCAAAAATAATAATAATAAGAGACATGAAAAACTCCTGCCAGGCCAATAAATTAGCAAGATTGTGCCAGATGTTCGAACTCCAAATTATAGCCTACATTTACCCCCCTAGAAGATAAGAGCAGAGCCACCTAAGTACCCGTCGCACTTGAGATATAGAGTACACATAAAGAATATGTACCATAGGAGCTAAAGAGGAAGCTGAGTATGCTTTTAGTCTTACTTCCCTTCATTATCTAACAACAAATATTAAATAGCAGTCCATAGTTTACAAGGTCCGCAATACTTAATAGGCGAATAAATAGTGGCTTGGCTGGTGGACTTAAGATTCTAAATGTTAGGACTTTAGTGGCTGTTATGACTTGTGAATCTAAGCTCTATAAAAGCATTGTAAAGGTTTGTGGCCATCTATATGTAGTCTTGGTCCTCAAGAATAGTTCATCTGCATGTACTTGTATCATCCTTGAGATCTCATTACCATCCATATCCAGTGGGTCTCACACCACATCGACGGTGACGGGATCCCATGGAGAGTACATGTACATGCAGGTGATCCAAACTTTGGGTCCTGCACTTAAGTGGAGAGTAGTTACTCTTTACGTACACCCCTCTTCTAGACACGTGCCCCTCCCAATCCGCCTAGTAATGGAGAAGCTCCTCTGTTTTTTTTTTTTTTTTTCCTCTCCCTCAGGAAGAATTTGCTTTTACCAAAGCCCTATAGTAGAATCCAGAGTAATTTTCACGATTGAGGATTCAACTGTTAAATTAGTCTGGCCATATTCCTCTCTCTATCTCCCTCCCTCCCTCCCTCAAATTGCAGTTGACGAAAAACAAATTTTGATTGAACTCATCTATTTCTTTGAGTGAATTGGAAAAAGAAAGAGAGGATATACAAAAGAATACCCAGAACTAATAAGCGGATAATGTATAAAGGGGAATCAAAAAAGAATATTTGTATGATTTAATTGTACATGTGATTAATCCACAACCATTCACCATCAGATCTCACGTTTAACACTAGGCTACAAGTCATCCTCAATCCCCCTTCTCTCCCCTAAAAAAAAAAAACCAGAAACAAAAGTACAGACAAAATCAACTCAAATTAATCATCACCGGTTCGTCAGTGAGTAAACACAACAAGATTAAACATGAAAAAATTAAACAAAAATAAATAAATAAAAAAACAATACAATAATAACAACAAACAACAACAACAACAAAGCCTTATCTAAATGGGGTCGGCTACAAGGATTCTTGACCTCCAATCAGCTCTGTTCAAGGTCAAATTTGAAACAAAGCCTAAGCTATGCATATCATTCCTCACCACCTCTCCTATAGTCATCTTAGGTCTGCCCCTAACTCTTGTAAATCCTTGAGTCTGAATCAAATTACTCTTCTGCACTAGAGCATCCAAAACATTTCTATTGAATATGGTCATACCATTTCAAACGACTTTCTCATAGCTTATTATGTATCGATGCTATTCTCAAATCAACTCTAATACTATCATTACTTTACTCTTCATAATTCTGTCACACATCAATCTCAACATCCTTATCTTAGCTACACTAAGTATATCTATATGATACTTCTAGGGTACGATGAAATCCTAAGAGGAAACAAATATGATCAACAAGGCAACAATGGTGGACATTTGACTTGGTTGAGTGGTTTGCGCCATGCTTGTCATTGCAGGGCCTAAGGCATGGTCTTATGTTAGAGTCCTCCCTCCAGCAGAAGAACTGAAAAAAAAGAGTGGCGACAAAGATGGTGTCGAAGAGGGCAAAACCAAAGACTGCAACTTTGTTAAGTGAACCATGAGCACCTAACAGAGGTCATTTCAGTTAGGCTTTCTGCAGGTAAACCAAAGGAGAAAAAGGTGGTGTGGGAGCATTTAGTTTGTGGCACCAAGTGGGTTCCAGAACTGGAGGTGGTGATTCTGTTCCAATTTGCACCCAAACATGCAGAGAGAGAGAGAGAGAGAGAGAGAGAGAGAGAGAGAGAGAGAGAGAGAGAGAGAGAGAGAGAGATTGGTTGAATTAAAGAAACCCTCCCTGGGTCTCTCTTTCTTATGCAAGTTGTTCTCTAATCTTCCTCGAGAGACATATCTGTACGATGGAACGACAACCAGAATCTGGATGATGGAAACAGAGGCGCCACAACATAGCAAAGGAAGAGGCTGGAGCAAGTCTCAGAACTCAGCAGAGGAGGAGGAGGGAGCATCGACTCTCGATAGTAGACAATGTGTAACCGGAATCTGGATGATGGATAAGGGTGTTAAAAGGTTTATAATCGGTTAACGGTCTGGTGTGATGTATAAGAGGGTAAAACCAAAATCGAATCGATTAACTAAACGATCTCAAAATTGAAACCAGAACCGATTAGTAATCAGTTTCGGTTTACCAGTTTTTAAACGGTTTTTCATTAGTCAGTTTTGCTTACGGTTTGTAAATGGTTTAACACATCAGTTATTAATCGATTTTTCATAAATAAAAAAAATGAAAAAGTTCAAACGAAAAAGAGGGAGTCAAGATTCGAGAGAGTAAGACTGTTGCTATACCAAATCACTAGACACTAATGCCTATTATGTTTTTCCATTTTTGTTTTATGGTTTAGGCTTTTGGGAATTTGTGTTGGGTCTTGGGGATATAACATATTAATTGGGGTTGAGCCATTGAGGTTAGGGCTAGGGTATTGGGGAAATAAAATATTAAATTATTAATAGGAAATGACTAATGAGATTAGGGTTTACTAGTTTAGTTTTTAGGGAATTAAACGGTTCACATTCTATTCGGTTAATTGGTGTCTAGCCGGTGTATCCCACCCGTTTAAATGGTTTCAAATCGAACCGAACCAGTTGGATAAACGATGTCATATTTCAAACCAGAACCAAACCAATTATCAAATCTCTTGATTCCAGTGTAAATGGTTCGGTCTGATTTCGATAAATCGTTTCAATGCAAATGTTGCACCTTTAATGATGGATCATTTGCTTAAGAAATTTTCAGCAACTCCTACAGCTTGTGGGAGCCAATAGCCCCAACCCTATCTTGGACCAGTCCAACTAAGTTTTCTTGATCTATCTATAATATAATACATCAATCTGTAGGTTCCTTGTATTTCTACCATTACTGTTATCATTTTTTGTTAGTATTGTGTATTTCCTGCATTAGTGGGTGGGATCACCTAGGGTACAATATTTCTGTTGTCCCCATGTTCTCCCCTGTGTGTCAATATGGCTTTACATAAACAAGTAAATGGGACAACATCTGGAAAACACCCTCCCCCAGATTAAATGAACAAAAATGATTTTTTTTATAAGAATGCCTCCAATGGTTGTTATTGGTTGAATAAATATATTAATAACACTCAGAAAGAAAAAAAAGGAGAACAAGCATGGGCATTTAAGAGGATAGAGAAAAGTAAGGCATGACCCCATATGGGTTAAACCCTAACAAATTAATAAATCATGTACATGTAGAGTTTTCAAAACTTCAAGTTCAACTCATTCAGACCATTTAAACCTATTTTCTTATGAAAGGAAAGAAATTAAGCATGTCTAATGTGCTGACAAAATCCATAGTAAGCCAAGCAGACAAAATGCCCCGCATATTGATTTTAATTAAATGCATATCCTTTACCCATTAGCAAATTCATCATCTTTATGTAAAACGAAGTGGACAAGCCCCATGAAGAGAATAAAATATTACATTTAATTTGGCAGGGGCCAGAGGCCCTTGAAATTATTTTGGTGAAGGAAATGTATTCTTTAGGTGATGCAGTAGCGTACTCATGGATGGAGTGATACAAACCGATTTGACTACCAAAGCTAAACCTGAACCAGTTCAAACCTAAACTCAAACCAACCTTTTGGTCTGGACAGAGTTGATGGGGGATTATATATTAACTAAGTCTAAATAATGAAGTTTCATTTTAAACCATTAGTACTAAAATAAGTTTCCTTTGTCTTTATAAAGCAATCCATAGATTTAAGGAAGTCAATAGAATATTAGATTTAAGTTTGGTAAGGTTTCAGTCAATTTTATTTTAGTAAGTTTTACCTTATTTATATGACTGATTGACGGATTGAGGAGAATAAGATGAGAATGAAAAGAAATAAATTTTAGAAGAGATTTTGGATGTGGAACTCTTCCTGAGTTGTGTGTGTGCATGGGCTATTCTTCCCCCTCTCCCTTCCCTCCTCCTTCTTCCTTTCTCCCTCCCTTCCTGCTTCCTCTTTCTTTCTTCGTTATTTCCCTCCTCTGATCTGGGTGGTAATCCCAGTCCAACCGAAGTCTTCGATCTCCCTCATCCCTTTCCCTTTCCCTTTCCTTTTCCCATGCAACTTAGGGTGAGAGTTCCCCTTCCATAGGTGATATAAACCCCCAAAGCCCATGACCAGAAACCTCTTCTACATTGAGTTCGAAAACTTACAACTTGGCTGCTACAGTGACCTTCGCCCAAATCTGTTTCAGGTAGCTCTTATTGCTAGAATGCTTGTTGTTTGGAGTGTTTATCGTGTGGATTCGAGAGGCCTACTGGTTAGCATCCTTTCTCTGAATTTTGGGGTTGAACTAATTCGATTTGAATGAGTTCTATTACTTGGAATCAGCAACTATTTCCACTGGTTGCTCTTGGTTGAATGAAGAAGAAGACACAGACAGAGTCGTGAATTGGTATTTTAATGCTCTTTTCCAGAAATACCCCTGACCTTATTTAGAATTATGTTTTGCCCTTTTATTCCATCCTTCCTAGTTTAACCCTGTCATTTTTAATTTAATTCCTATTATTTCGTAGGGATTGTTTGTTTCTTAAGTTATTACCTAATTCTGGTTATCTACCAAAGCTGCCACTAACATTACTATTTGAGTTGGTTAATATTTGGGTGGGCCCATTAGTGAATCCAATCAAGGTTTTATCAATCCCGGTCCCGCATCATTAGTTTAAGATAATTCTATTAAACGTTTGCATAGTTCTATCTAATAAATTCATAACATCGAATATTTGTTTCCTAGAATATATCAGCATGTGATAAGACTGATGGAAAGAATCTTCCTTTTTTGTAAAAGATTTTATTAGAGGAAAGAAGAAGGGTAAGCCCAAACTAAACCCCCACAAGAACAAACACACAGTTTGTCATAATAAAAATAATCAGTTGCAACTGAATATGGTACACAATAGTTTAATTTCTTACTCACCCCAATGAGCAAATTGAGCTGTTAGATGGCAAAACAAGTCAAATCCTGGTTCCCTCGTAATAAGATTGATTAATAGATGGTCAGTGAAACACAGTTTTAGTCGAATAGCATTAGTTTCAGTATGGTAAACCCTGTAGTCCCATAGAATATAGAGATTTATAATGATCTAAATTAACAATTTAATTATGACAGTTTGGTGACAAAAGGCCAAAATATTTCTTCCAAGGCCATTGGAGGACAAAGCAAACAAGAAAATATAAAACGCATGCCACTGTTAATAATGAAATTTTGGGATGGGTGACAACAAATGATAAAGATAGCTGTTTCTTGGTACTTGATAGCCACGAAGACATCAGATTAGATAACTCTTTCTAACTTCTTAAAAATAAATTTAAATAAAATCATAATTAGGAAAGAGAAGTTCAACTTACGCAAGATCCCCTCCAATAAGAAGTAAATCTCCACGTGATAGGGTACGCTTAGGCTTAGAATTCTCAACATGGATGTGAATTTCAGGCTGAGCAAGTAAGCGGGCCACAGTGTAAGTTGAGTTTCCTCCATCCCCAGTATCAGCCATGAAGTCAAACCACAGTTCGCTCCTCCTACTAAAATCCTTATATAAAAGACCATCTTCTTTGGCTCTCTCATGAACCCTGCTGCTCATTACAGCCTGACCATAGCGGAAAGACAAAGAAGCAAAGGAAATTTTGATACAAGAACTTCATTCAAATAATTCAACCATCTTGCAGGGGGAGGGAGATACTGAAAGAATATTTTTTTGCTGAGCATAGAATGAGGGAAAAAAAAAAAAAGGAGATTAGTTTTCCAGGGGTCCACTTGGAGGCTATCGTAGTTTAGTCAAATAAGATTAATCATGGTATAGTTCTTCGTTAATTATCATTCACAAGAGTGTGACAAAATCAACGGTGCTGGGGATTGTGATACATCATCATGACCTCGATATGCATTTGTGATCTTTTCTGGTCATATGTTTGTCTATTCGCCTATTTTCTTTAACAATAACTCTTTCCATCACCAATAGTGTTGAAGCATTGAAAAAAATGGAAGGTATAAATTATAAATCACATAATGACAAAAGGTTGCAGGAACTGAAATACACAAAATAGCACACCAATACATGTCATGAAAGAGATATATGGGACTCTACTTTATTTTTTTCTTCAAAGGAACAAATAATTTATATTATCTTTCAGAAAAAGCTTTTGCAACTATTCATATCTGTTGATCACAACAGTCCAATAATATCCACATTCCCTAGCATCCCGCAGTGTGTGTTAAGAGAAATGCTCAGCCAAGTTACAAAGATATAGGCGCATAGGTCAGACTCATAGGTCAACATCCAAAAATTCAACCGAAATGAGAAAATTTTCACTGAAACAATACATTTTTGGGTTGGCCCAAGGACTAAGTTTTGGAGAAAAAATCCAATCAAAATAGTCGAAGCAAAATCATTTTGACCAAAACATTGCTTACCAAAAATGACCAAAATTATTGAAATTACTGAAATTTCAACTGAAATATTGTATTTTCTTAATTCGGATGTCATTTGGTGAAATTTCACCGAGTTATTGAACTATGGGACTCAGACTCCAACAAGGATACAAAGTGTCAGACACAGCAAACCCAAAAGGTCAGGTAGGGGGACTCAAGAGTATATAGCATGTTTTACTTGTATGTATTTTCAACAACTTATATCATATATATTTAGGTAATTAATTAATGAATACTAAACTCAAACCAGGGGAATCCAGTTGGAATTTAGATCAAACAGGATCATAGGTGGGTTAGGAACTATAGAATAGAAACAGAGAAAAATCAATATCTTCAATGATTTTTTATCAAAATCTGATGGCTGGATTGTGAGATCTAGAACAATCCTTATACAAATAAGAAAACTTGAAACAAGAACATAAGTGAAATATAAATTAGGGTATTCTGAGATTCGAAACAGGAACTCAGAGAAAATATAAAAAACTGAAGTTAGAATAAGGTCCTATTTGATAAAATTTCTGTTCTAGATTCTAGATTCTGGTTCAGAATTTGAATTCTATTTCAAGCTACTCTAGGATTATTTTGGAATAAAAACATATTTGATAATGCATTTCTAGAATGGATTTCAAAGTAACTTTGGAACAGAAATATGTTTGATAAACACTATCCCCCCAATCGATGTCTAGAAAAATGGTGGTAGTGGGTGATGGGAGATGGGTGATGGGTGATGGTGGTGGTGGCGGTGGTGGGTGGTGAGTGGTGGCAGTGGTGGGTGGTGTGGTGGTTGGTGGGTGGTGGTGGCGATGTTGGTAGTGGTAGTGGTGGTGGTGGCTGTGGTAGGTGGTGGTGGTGGTAATTTTGGTGGTGATGGCAGTGGTGGTGGTGGAGGTGATGCGGCAGTGGGTGGTGGGTGAGGGTGGTGGGTGGGGGTGGCAGTGGTGGTGGTGGCGGGGGTGGTGGTGGTGATGGTGGTGGTGGTGGTGGGTGGTGGGTGATGGTGGTGGTGGTGGCTGTGGTGATGGTGGTAGTGGGTGGTCAGTGGTGGGTGGTGGCGGTGATGGTGGTGGTAAAGTGAGAGTCAAGTGAGAGTCAGATTCTTTTTCTTCTTCCAAAAACTTGCTCCAACACAGAAAAACAAATATTATTTATTCTAAAAATTTGGATTCTGAAGCAAATTTGAATCTAGAGTATCAACAAACAAATCTTAAGAGGCTGTTTGATAAAATTTCAACTCTGGGATTCTTATTTTTTGTTCAAATTTCTACTTCAGCTTTAAAAGGATTCAAGAGTATATGGGAGTGGAAACATGTTTGTTAACCTAATTTAGTCATGAACTCTAGAGTGATGGTGGTGGGTGATGGATGGTGGCACTAGTGGTGAGTGGTGATGATTGGTGACAGTGGTGGTGGGCAGGAGGTGGTGGAAAAGGGTGGCGGTGGGTGGTGATGGAGGGTGGTGGTGGTGGATGATGGTTGGTGGTGGTGGCGATGGTGGTGGCGGTGGGTGGTGGTGGATGATGGTGGCAGTGGGTGGTGGTGGTGGTGACGGCGACAGTGGGTGGTAGAGGATGATAGTGGTGGTGGGTGGTGGAGGGTGATGGTGGTGGTGGGTGGTGGGTGGTGGGTGGTGGTGATTGTGGTGGTGGGGGTGGTGGAGGTGTTCTATTTGATGTTCCAAAAAATTAAATTCTAGAATCCATTTGAAGTCGATTCATTCATGGATTCTCTAAAAATTTGAATCAAGTTACCAAATAAATAGGCTTGTACTCCATTTATATTTCAGAAATTAGAATCGAACGCATGAATTGTTATCAAACACCCCCCTGAGGATAAACAAGAAGTCTTAAAGGTAACAACAGAATCTGAAAATTGACGGTAAGAGCAGGCTGACTTGATTTGATTGAAAGACAGAAGAATAGATCGCGATAGAAAGATAAAATAAGTTGGGAATCCACGAAAGCCGGCAAAGAGAATGTCCTACCTCTTTCACTTAGGAACCCACCTTATATCTTCACTTAGAAATTCACCTTAATCTTCACTTTAGAATCCACCAAGTAAACCCAGAATCCACCAAGTGAACACCACTAAATCAATTTTCAGAAACTGAACATTTTCATTTATTCAAATTGATATATTGCTTTGAGGGCTTTAAATGTATTTATAGCTACTCTAGAAGCATGTGATTGGCTTAGGAAAGAGCTTGCATAATCCAACCAATAGGAAAGCTCCAAAATAACTTAATATAATAACAAACAATAAGAAAAAAAGAAGCCAGCCAACTCATATTGGAATAAAAGAATACCAATTTAAAATAGGCTTTTCAATAAACCAATAAGATAATACCTTCTAGAAAACCCCATAACTTAACTAATAAATCACATATTCCTATCTCCTATTCATATTTTAGTCCCATTATAATAGCTTATTAGTTCCCCTTGCACCAAAGGCCCATCATATATAATCCAGTCCAAGGCTTATTCTACTAAAATAAGCCTATTTTTTTCACTTATCAACATCAATAATTCTGAGCCCATCATATATAACCCAGCCCAAGGCTTATTCTACTAAAATAAACCTACTTTTTTCACTTATCAACATCAATAATTCTGAGTGTTATGACAGGATCAATTATTTATGGATATGTTACTTATAAAAGCATAGGAAAAACTAAATACAAATGCAAACATTTGTGAACAGTTTGTATTTATTTTCTTTACATTTACTACTTTTAGTTTCACGTAATCAAGAATAATATCTATATCATAAAGAATAATTCTATAAATGCTATAAGGAGATTAAATTTCATATGCAAGTGAATTTTGATAACTATAAAAACAGAATAAGGCTGGAGGAGAGAGAGAGAGAGAGAGAGATAGAGTTGTAACATTTGGCGTTTTCGTTGAGAAGCCGACCCTACAGAAAGGGTGATCTAGAGAAGGAGCGACTTGAGAAAGGGTTACCTAGTGAAGCAGAGTGAAAGCCGTCTAGAGTGGACAATCTAGAGTGAGCCGATGTAGGCGTCGGCTTTGAAAAGAGGGTGACAATGTTATGATCTCACATCGGATCCTATACACAATGAAACACAATGAAGTGTGGTTCTTAAGTTTTGAGGTTCTCCCTTAGGCTTGAGTTGTAACAGTGGGCTCATACGATCAAAACTGATGATTCGCGTGTGTGGAATGGATATAAGTCGCCTACCGTGCGACGCTACAGAGACACATCATCACTGTCCCCAAACCGAACCGGATGAGTTTTCCCCTTTTAAGTGATATCTAAAATTAGATTCGTTTGGACGGTAGAGAATATATGAGAAGACATAAGGATGCAGTGCATTATTTTTGATTCATGGGTTAGAATGTGGGAACTGATCTCAAGATTGAGGAGGAGATTCCATCAGCATTAGATTGTTTTTGGCTTTGTTACTGATAAATCCACATGTTTCCGATTTTACAGTTGTGGAATGTTCGTCAAGAGCATCGGGAAGGTACAGTGGCGGTGGGGAGAGGGGGATGCCAGACGGTCGGATTCCATCCGAGTGGATTATCAGTGCTTGGGCCTTTCCTGCGTCTGACAATGGGTTTTTCGGATTAAACAGAGGCAACTTGAGGAAGAAGAAAGGGGAATGTAGGGGTATTTTGGATATTAAAAAATTAAGTTTGTGTTTATTATGTCAATTAATAGAAAATGATTAACGGCATGGGTGTTTTTATAATTTATTTGGATTCTAGGGGATGTTTTTATAATTGTTCAAAAGGTTTGAGGTGTACATGATTAAAGGCAAACTACAGAGAAGGTATCTATAATTTACTTTATTTTATTTTATTTTATAATTTATTTTCTTAAATTATGTTATAGATTTAAAAAAAAATTTCTTTTAATTTGGAGGGCATTATTGTCCTAAAATATTGATGTTGATGAATCCCATCACCAAATTGATTGACAAGAAATATTTTAAAAAATAGAAGAGGTGGAAGACATTTTCCCCATAATATATTAATCGGGGTTAGACTATTGGGGATAAAGATTGGGGTCATGGGAAAAAAATATTAAATTATTAATAGGGAATGACTAATGAGATTAAGGTTTTCTAGTTTAGTTTTTAGGGAATTAAACAGTTCACATTCTATTGGGTTTAATTGGTGTCTAGTCGGTGTAATCTACCAATTTAAACGGTTTCAAATTAAACCGAACTGATTAGGTAAACGGTGTCATATTTCAAACCAGATTCGAACTGATTAGTAAACAATTTCTCGATTTGAAAGTAAACAGTTCGATTTGGTTTCCATAAACGATTTCGGTGCAAATATTGTACCCTTATGTTTATCATCATCATTAATCCTTTATCACAACTATTTGGTTTGAATAACAAATCATATTTACCAATTTATCAAGTGCCACAGGCTCCACATATCATTGTCAGGATAATTAAGTTCTTGCAAGTGATTATAGTAGCCCATACTTAAAAAGAAAACTGTCACAGAATCTAGTGAAATCTTCAGAAAATAATCTAACAGAGGATTAGGTAGCTATTTCTACTGTATTCATTAAATGATGAAGGATCATAATTGGCGACATCGGTATATGAATTGATATAACATCAAAGATTACCTGCATCATACGCATATCAAATCGACCAAGGAATATTGTTACGGACACCATAAGGTTAAAAGCTGTCTTATATAAATCGGCAGATGTCCTACAATATATATCCATCAGCTTCATCAGGACAGTAATGGAATACTCTGCTTGATGTCTAATAAGGAGCAAAATTGTAAACACATACCCTGAATACCAGGGGACCATATCCAAGAAATCAGGTTCCTCCTTTCCCAAGTTATTTTCCTGATCAACTGGCAAAGAGGGATCCGGCAAAGAGTCATCAGTAAAAACCCATCTGTTAATTGCAAAAGTTAAATGCATTAGAAACTAAAATGAAAACTGATAAAACCAAGTGAATGGGACCATAACAGAGCATGAATATGATATTAAGCTGCTTCAATTTCCATCTACCACTAATTAAGATGGATCCAACTGTTGGTTCCATCAAAAATATTGAATCAGTGGAGAGAAATAAGGCCAGTTACATGATCTCAAACATCACTGACCCTTTTCTAGATAACCAACTGGAAGATGGCCAAATCGCAATTTAAGATGAAGGCAGGGGTTGAAGCATGAAGCCATTGCTCTAATGCATCCAACCAAAATAACAATCATCATAAGTAACACTTGATCTGATGATTTAACATTAGATCTGCTGATTTATATAAATTGTGATGATTCTTTTCACGAATGGAGAATTAGGTTGGTTGTGTCACATCAAATGCAATAAGTGAACAGATGGTATATAGGAAACTGTATTATATTAAGCCCTATGGAGGCAAGAGTCCACAGTATGAAGCTACAAATCAGCACTTACATTATAATTCGCGCCACTGCATAATTGGCAATATAAATACCCATATAAAGACCCATAATTCTGAGCCACAACGAATATACTGGAGAGATATTATCTGATATTCCTGGATAAGATACATTGTGATCTAACTGAAAAAAAAAAAAAAAAAAATCATCGGAACGAAGCAAATAGAAAAATAACATTTAGAATATCCAGTTACAATATTTAGGAAGCACTTAAAAAAAAATAAAAAAAAAAAGGAGAAAGGGCATCCTCTGTACCTTTCCATAGATAACCCAAGACAAAACTCGGTAATCACTGGCCGAACCCAACGGGGCAAACCTAGATGAGCAGACCCGATCCTTCAATTCTTCATTCATACACATTAATTTTGTCAGCAATGTGTTGTTTTCTTCTTTCCAACCAGAAGGTGTTCCTTCTGAAATAGCATAATCACCATAGTGACTATAATGTACACAGCAGGCTACACTAGTGGCCTGCACAAGTATGACAGAATCAAATCAAAATAATGAGTAATGTTCCCAATAGAAGCAACATATGCATGCCCATTCATATACATCCTATCTGTCTTGGTATTACTCACAGCACAATTTTGAATTATGGTTAGGATCTCTGGCAGCTTTCTAGCCTCAGGAGCAAGAAGTCTGATATACGACATGCCAAGAAAAATAACATGGAAAGCAAGAAGAAATAAAATTGATGAGATGAAAATCGTCAAAAATAAGGAGAGGTTCATCCTTATATCCATTCCCATTGATTGGACACTAGGAAAATGATACAAAGCAGCTACTAAAAGCCATCCATTATACCTGAAATACAATAAATTCCTCAAAGTCAGTACCAGTCCAACAGACACATACAAACACACACTCTAAGCTAAGAAGCAGATCAATAACAACATCTAAGTAAAAACTGAAACAGCCATAGGCTTCGGAGTAGATTACATACCACTTACTGAAGTTGGAATAATTTGGTTTAATTCTATTCCCATTGAATGTAGTTGAAAAGATACAGAAGAATCCAAGTAACCAGAAATAGATTGACAACCGTTCAAAATTTTTGTCCAACTTCATGTTATCTAATGAAATAAAGAATAAAAAAGCCACGACCACTGCAATTATGGCATCGCGTGAAAGCGCACGGAAACATCGATATGTGTGCTTTAGAATTGCTTTGGTCATTTCCATCTTGAAGGAGGTATCTAGTAGACTAACAGACTGCGATGTGGAGCCCATGCATCAATCTCTGTACTTTACGTTACTTCACTGATCAGTGCAAGGTGCAAGCACTTTCCAATGAGTTGCAGTTGGCAAATATAAGCCACATCCAACAAAGAAATTTCACCCACTCCTTGAAATCAAGTTTATGTAAAGAATCTGCAAAGAAAGAGCTCTCAGAAGCCTTTTAATTATATAACCCATTCTGTGAAAAACCAAACTTGACTAAGACGCAGGTACCTATCGTTGCAGCATGCAGCTACTGAATTCATATTTAACAAAATGTAAGAATCACAACAAGTAGTATCTTTATAAAAAGCCTAAGACTACTAACATAGAATTGAATGCTGCAACAACGATAAACACAGTGAATCAAAAACAAAAAGGAATCTTTGTAAATATTTTTTTTTTAAAAATGGAATGGAGAAATAAGAGAGAAAAAGTTACCAGAATGAAGGAAGGAATATGAGGAGGGGAAATGAAATGTAGAGAAGTCCATTTTAAAGGCAGGAGTTGGTAGTTCCTCAGACCGACTTGGCATCTCTGTATGTTTGCAAGTAACAGGGAATGGCATGTTCTCCGGTCTCCGAATAGACAGAGAAACAAGTAAACAAATGTTATTAGAAATGTAAATTATTAAAAAAATGGAATACCGCGTTGGACCGCAATGTGGAATGATTCAGGTCCTTTATACGGTTTTGTTGGTCTGCTACGTGGCATTCTGGTCCCACCAAAATGTGATCTAAAGTTTTTTTTAGCACGTGGTATATTTGAAGGGCTTTGCGTGTAATTAATCGACTAATGATTGAATCCAAATCGTCTCTTCCCCGTAATTCAGGGAGGAGATGCGGTGATCTTAGTGGATGGTCGTCACGTGTAGGTCTGATGAATTCGATTCCTCTATTCCAGTCGACACTCTCTTGTCGGTTCAACTTGTCGACTCGAACTGAAGAGTCGGATTTATCTGAATTCTACATGGCGATCATCCACTAAAATCGCTGTCCCTCCTCCCAAATTTCAGGGAAGAGACGCTGTGCATCCCTAATGATTGACAGGGTTAGTTGGAGAAAAGCGTGTCTTCCAACTACTACGCACTGTGAATGCATAAGAGAAAAACAAATTTGAACGCATTGACATTATATAAAAATAAAATAAACAAAACGGTTTGACCTTAAAAAACTACTAAAGTCGTGAAAAACGTTGCAGGTCCACCTCATAAAATATGAATTTTCGAGATTTTGAGGTTAGAGGAAGGAAGGGAGCTTCGGACCTGGATCCACTTTTGTCGTTGATGTGTTCTTGTAACTAGCGTAAGGTCAACGAGAACGTGTATGGGGAATCTAATGGATGGGATTTGTTCATTCATGAAAGGTATAATGGTAATTTCATCAGTCAAATGTCTGTGGCTCTCAAACCAAGTAATCGTTTGGGAAAAGAGTCTCTCAAGCAAATGGGGTAAGATGGAATCTCCCATGCTTCTATCGAATCCCAATCATCTCCTCCTTGAATTTGACTTGAATTTGAGGATTCAAATCGTCTTTTTCCTGTACTTCAAGGACGAGACACGGCGACTCCACTGGATGGTCACCATGTGGAGGTCGGATGAATCCGACCCCTTTGTTCGAGCCGACACTCCCTTATCGACTCTGCTTGTCGGCTCAAACAGAAGGATCAGATTCATTCGACCTCCATTGGTGACCATCCAGTGGGTCGCCACCCCTCCTCTCGAATCTCAGGGAGGAGACGATTTGGATCCTGAATTTGAGGGGGACATCCCCGTCGGAAGGTTGATACGTGGCTCTTGGAAAAATTCAAGCTCTATGTTGGAGCCGACACCCCCTGTCGGCTCGGTTTGTCGACTGGGTGTTGACTTGGACGTGAGACTCTGATTTTCCCAAGAATAACGTGTGGACCATCCGACGGAGGCGTCTTCCTCCTCCTTGAAGTACAGAAAGGAGACGATTTGAATCCGCTCCACCTTGGTAATCGTCGGATAACCTTACTAAAGTTAAAATATTGAAAACGATAGATTCAAATCATCTCCTCCCTGAGATTCGGGAGGAGGGGCTGCGACCCCACTGGATGATCGCCACGTAGAGGTTGGATGATCCGACCCCTTTGTTCGAGTCAACACTCCCTTGTCAGTTCGGCTTGTCAGCTCGAACGGAGGGGTCAGATTCATCCGATCTCCAGATGACAATCATCTAGTGGGATTGCCGCTCCTCCTCCCAAATCTCAGGGAGGAGACGATGTGGATCCGAAAACGACAGATGAACGGAAGTAAGAATAAAAAATTATGAAAGATTTGGAAAGAAAATGAGATAGCGAGACCCACGTTATTTTTACATTTAAAATTATTTTCATCACTTTCAAAAAAAAATTATGTCATTATGACTTACTAAAAAAGATTTTTAGAACGTCATCCAGATCACCTCATTCAGACATAAGCATGAAAAAGTTATGAATTTCTAAGGTCTTGGAAGGAAAAAATAAAATAAAATAAAATTTAAAAAAGAGCTTTCGATATGCATGACTTTTAAATATTCAAAAATTCATAATTTTTTATTCCCGTGTTTAAGTTAGGTGAATATCCGAGTGTCATTATATATATATATATATATATATATATTAGTTCATTTTAAAAATATTTGCAACCATAGAAAACGGAAAAAATAAATTTAAAATAATTTTAAATGTGGTCAAGTATCCACTTTGGTGTGATTTTGAAGTATTTTGATTAAATCAATCCTTTGGGGTCATTTTTATAATTTTTATTGTCATGGAGAAGTGGACATTGATGATAAACGGATGCTTTCACTGAGTGTGGAAACCATTTTTAACTTTTGAGGTCTTGCATAATCCCTAGTGAAAGTTTTGAATAACCTTCAAAAAAAAGGAATGGTGGGAACTGAAAATTTACTAAAATACCCATATAGGCTTTACTTGGTCGAGCAACCTCAAAATTGGATCAAACATTAAGGGGAGCAATTCGACGGTTCAGTTTCTGCATGTGTGTTTATTAAAAGATTGACTTAATGGGCTTTTATCGATCCACTATCAAAAAATATATTTTTTTTTGCTAACGAGGAACCAACGACTAGGCTGCAACAGGTTGGGTTTTTTTAAAACCCTAACCCTAACCTTGAGTACCTCAAACGTAACCCTAACCCAGCCCAACCCTGCCAGAGTCAGAAAATGTGCAACCCTAACCCTATCCTGACATGATTGGGCCAACCCTAACCCTACCCTGATGGACCCTGACAAAGTTGGATTGGGCCTGGTTGACCCTGATTGACCTTATTCAGGGTCAGGTTGATCCTAATTGGCCTTGATCTACTCTAATCTCACTCTCCTCCTTCACGCACTGTCTCAATGAGACAATCCCATCGTTTTTCAACCCAAAAGCCCTAGATTGGTTTCTTCTTCTTCACGCTGGCGTACTTGAAATCAAAGATGTGGTTTGAAACTCGACCAAGAAATATGTGCTTTGGTAACTTACTGATGGATTGGCTCAAAGTGACATAAGTCCCACTAAAACACGTCAAAACAAGAGTCCAAAGAGAAAATAGGTAGAATAAAAGATGTAGAAAGTGATCGAATATAACCAGTAGGGACATAAGATCTTTTAACTAGAAAGACTACTTCACCATGTCTGAACGCATAGGGTATATATTCTGTCTATAGCATCTTCCATTATGCTGCCCAGTAGGGACTGCATTGGAACACTAGAAATAGAGATGGAGTAAATAAGAATCGATTGATATTCCGATTGAAATACAGGCTCAAAGAATGGTAACAGAGATGGAGAAAATATTTCTATTCCAATTGAAATATGTGAGTGAAATAAAGTGGAACAAATGAGTGCTATGAAAACTAAATTAAAGCAAGCCAAAAAGACCACAGTAGGTTATTGCAGCAGTCAAGGCAAAGGAGTCGAGTCTCATGTCTCAGATCAGAGTATTCACCCCTTTAGAGATTTGCGAAAAGTGAACACGTTTGCTTTTTTTGAGACCTTACCTCATTAAATGTCGATGGCAAGAGCAGTGGCAGGCGGACTGTGGGAGGGAGAGAGGGATAGTGGCGAGAGTGAGAATCTAGTCTCCCGACGGTCGAACCGTGAGTGAAAGAGAGAGAAGAGGGAATTAGGGCTGAGCTTAAGACTTTAATTTAGTTTATATATAACATAATAAAAATCATATAGTCAGGGTCGGGCTGGGCCGGGTTCAACCTAGGGGGTCAATCCTAACCCAACCCAACTCTACAAGGGTTGAACAAAATTTGGGTCCTAACCCAGCCCTGCTAGGGTTCGGGCCGGGCTCAACCCTGCCAGGGTTCAAGGAGGGTTAGGGCCAGGTTCAGGTTACCAAGGCCAAACTTGCAGCCCTACCAATGACCCGTCCTTTGGATGGACCGGTTTGGTTTCAATTTTGCCCGTTGAGTCACTCTTATCCATTGGTCCTTTTCGATTTCGATTTTTTTATAGCTCTAAAAACCATGTCCAATTCTGGCTCAAGAATGATCTTGGAGAATTCGATTTTTTTATAGCTCTAAAAACCATGTCCAATTCTGGCTCAATAATGATCTTGGAGAACACATTCACAAAATCTTGGCACAATACTAACAAAAATACATGCCATCCCATATGGCCTTCTAATTCAAAAAATCTAAGTTTTCTCATTTCCTTTCAAACAAACCTATAGTTACCTAATTTCATGTAACATACTATTATTATTTAGGCTCTCTTTGTGTGTGTGTGTGTGTGTGTATATATATATATATATATATATATATATATATATATATATATATATATATATATATGAGTTATTCATGACAAATCATTTATGAGAATAAATTGAGTCATAAATAATAATTGTTTGATACCACTAGACGTAAAGAAATAGTAAAAGATTATCACAATAATGATAAACAACTTATAATCTATTTATAGATTTTGATTATTTTAATTTATTTTAAATATAAATAAATACCATAAATCATGCCAATCAACTATATATGTCATAATACTAAATAAAACTTAACTGTATTATATTTCATAATTTATGATGTATTTTTGACTTTCTAGATATGATAAGTTTATACATATCAACAAAAACCCATACTACCATCCCTTTTACAATATCAACAAAAACTCATACTGAGTTAAAAAAAAAACAAAAACCCATACTATCATTTATATGGCCTTCTAATTCCAAAAATGGACAGTAGTCGTGATTATTTTTTAGGAAAATTATGCATACTATCCCTATAGTTTGGACTAATATCACCTACTATCCAGTAGTCTAATAATATCATTCGCACCCATTTAACTGAGGATAGAAACTCAAAAAATTGAAAAACATCTATACCCTTATTGTTTTTATTGAGAAAAATAAAAATTATTATTTTAACCTTCTATTGTGAATATGCATGACTCCTCTTCTCTTTCCTCTCTATCCGTCGTCACTGTGAAACTGAACCCTGTCCTAAAAACATAGTAGCTGCAGTTCTTCTCCCATGAAAGAGACAAGGTCTGGGCAAGTAAGACCCCTGGAAATCCTGCAGAACACCAATCCGAAGTACTGGAAAATCATGAACAGTTACTTGATCTCTAACCTCAACGATCACCATGGAAATAGATAATGGGTTTTATGTTGAAATAGAAGTAAGATTTAACTCACATACTTTTAAGATTGTGGAAAGGTGACTGTTAATGTAGCGTGAAGTCTCAGGACCGCCGTGGCCATCATCTATTCCAACAAAGGTTCCATAGGGCCCAGACTCCAGTGTGCTCAAAGGGCCGACTCAATCTGACTCTAATCCTCGAGCAAATTGTTTTCCTGAACAACGGCCATGGAAAACCCACATTTTTAGCCTACAGCTACTGACGTTACCGTTGCCCAAAAAAATAATTTGTACCGACAGAAAATAAGTTTTGGTCTTCTAAATTTACTTTTTCCCGACAGATGCTGAAAGAATCGTCGCGCAATTATGTTTAACGACAGCATATAACCGTCGTATAAAATTATATAATAACCATAACCGACTGAAAATTTGTTTCCGTCGTAAAAAAAAAAAATACACAGATCCAACCCACTTTTCCGTAGTGATTTTGCACGACAGAATTTACGGCAACGGAACCGCGACAGAACTCAAAACGTTGGTGATTATTTTCAGTGACACATAAGTGTTTTTGGTGACGGAAATTTTCCACAGCAAAAAATCAGGATTTTTGTAGTGGTCCTGTTGAGATGTAGTTGATCCCATTGTCACGGAAATTGGTTTTGCAAGTAATGTTGATCCCAAAGTGTTGTCTAAATACTGCTAAACAAGAGCTTCAGTTATATATATATATATATATATATATATATATACGTTATATGGACTGAAATTATATGTAACAGAAAAAGCATGCAGTAGATCAAAGATATCTATGCATCAACTATGTATGTATCTATGTATGAATATCACATAGTTAAAAATGAAACATACATATGATCACTATGCGTACCTTATTTGCAGTAATCCGAAACAAAGAGAATGGGTTGAGTCGTGTTGGTACATTCTCCTTAAAATAGTATTTGCCCTCTATCGGTGCAGAAGGTTTCTTGCAAATCTGTCTCCAAGATGAAACAACCCCTTTGGAAGGATACCGACCCAGTGTGCACACACTGATAGGTATATGCGGATCCGACGGCTAAGATCAACTCTTAGGAAAGAAAACACCGAAATCTGACTCTTCGATTAAACAGAAAAGAAGAGAGAGAGTTGGAGGGGAGAGAGATGTAGTGGTCCTGTTGAGATGTAGTTGATCCCATTGTCACGGAAATTGGTTTTGCAAGTGATGTTGATCCCAAAGTGTTGTCTAAATACTGCTAAACAAGAGCTTCAGTTATATATATATATATATATATATATATATATATATATATATATATATATATACGTTATATGGACTGAAATTATATGTAACAGGAAAAGCATGCAGTAGATCAAAGATATCTATGTATCAACTATGTATGTATCTATGTATGAATATCACATAGTTAAAAATGAAACATACATATGATCCTATGCGTACTATTTGCGATGATCCAAAACAAAGAGAATGGGTTGGTCGTGTTGGTACATTCTCCTTAAAACAAGTTTTGCCCCTCTATCGGTGCGAAGGTTTCTTGCAAATCTGTCTCCAAGATGAAACAACCCCTTTGGAAGGATACTCACCCAGTGTGCACACACCGATAGGTATATGCGGATCCGACGGCTAAGATCAACTCTTAGGAAAGAAAACACCGAAATCTGACTCTTCGATTAAACAGAAAAGAAGAGAGAGAGTTGGAGGGGAGAGAGAGAGAGCTCGTACTCAATTTGGAATGAAAAATATGCATGGGGTCGGGCTCTATTTATAGGGCCCAAAGACCTCTTGGATGTGTCCACTAGATGGGTTGTGATCCTCCAGATGGACTGTCCAGATTAACCTAGATCTCAGATCCTAAGATCTACGGTTCAGATGATACCCCTTAAAGTGTAGAGATACATCTCTACATTTGAACCCTTTCCAAAAGGGTATCTGGGTAGGGGTGTGTCCGAATCCGACAAAACCCATAGCCCGTGGCCCGCGCCCTGCGTCACGGTCACGGGTCGCGGTCCGGTCCGGTCCGGCGCGTGTGTGTGTGTGTCAACCTAGAGCCTCTTCCATTTAGGGGCTCAAACGATTGCGACACTCCCTACAAATAATTAAAAAAAAAATTTTAATTGTAATCCTTGCATAGAAATGGTTAGCGTCAAGAAGCGACCTATTAGAAGGAGGAAAAGAGGGAAGATTCTCTCTCCTAAGCCCCTCTTGATTCAGGTTTCTGATGCACCTATCCTTCCTTTCTACAATCAGTTTTTCCCCCTTTGATACTCTGGAAGGTGATGACCTTTCCAATACCCCTCCTTCTGTCCTTTCTCTCTTAACCTGCAGCTTCCTCCCCATCCTCTTTCGACCTTGCCTAACCTGGGCACTTCCTTTGTGAACTGGAGATCTCCTCAGTCCTATTCTGCTCCCTTCTTATACCCCAAAGGTTATCCCCAGTCCGGTTCAATTGATGATTCCCAAAGAGCCTCTTTCTACTCTTCCTTGTTATGAGGCGGTTGAAAGGAAGTCCTTAAGTTAAATGTGGAGTCTAATCCCTCCCCCGCTGAGGGAGATTTAGAGTCTTCCATTGTTGGAGTTCAATAAGAGGTCTTTTTTTCTCCCTTGATGATGTCTCCTCTTCTATCGGGTGACAAACCGAGTGAAACATTTGAGCTTTATGAGAAGTTCTTGGTTTCCTATTTGAAAAGAAATTTCCGTGTTCGAAGGCCTCCCGGATGTTTTGAAGGCGATTAATTTTGTGGTTTCTTTCTTATTCAGAGAGCTCCTGTTTTATGTAATAGGGTTTTCGTGAGTCTGTTTTGAGGGATTCCAGCCGTAGTGGTTCTCTCCTTTTGGGTTAGGCCAGTTTGTGGCTCTTCCTCTTTTGGGTTTTGTTTGGGTTGTTATTTCTAGTTCCCTCTTTTGATGATCCAATTTGTTTGAGTTCTTTTTTGTTGGATTAATAAAATATCTACCTATTAAAAAAAAAAGGAGTGAAATCCACAACTAGGACGATAACACAAGGAAATCGAAGAGAGGCATCTTTCAGATCCACTGCATTGTCCCTAAGGATACCATCCAACGAAGGAATCACACCTTCAAAACAAGCCCCATTTCAGCACTATATATGAATATTGGTTCCACAAATACATAGACTGTATGCATCCATGCAAGACAAGAAAAGATGCTTGATATCAAGGCTAATTTTGGAGAGTATTTGGTATGTTGTAAAAAAATGTCCATCAAAATTCTAAGCAAGGGGAATTGAAAGGAAAGGAAGTGAAATTTTTTAATTTAAAAGGAAACTTTTGTAATTATTACAACACATGCTATCACATTACTATTTAACTAATTCTAAATCGTTCCATATTTAGTTATTTAACTTACACTTTATTTTGCATCCATATCCCTTGCATTTGAAAAGAAAAATAAATCTGATATCTTACAATTAGTAATAAGAAATTTAAATAGTTTATACAATTATGTTATGTTACAACTACAAAAGTTTTCTTTTAAAGTTAAAAATTTTCACTTCCCTTCCTTTCAATTCCCCTTGCAACCAAACAAAACCTAAAAGCAAACAGCAAAAAAAGTTTATTTTTATGGTAAAATTTTATTTTCCAATTATATATTTTATCGAAATAAATAGAACGAAGGAAAAATACAATAGAAGGAAATAAGGGGTGAATAGACCAAGAAACTAGTCAAGATAAGAGAGAGCTAGGTTGTAGCCTATAATTATGTACAAAGTCTATCCTCTGATCAAACATTCATGGTTTGCAATGGAAAATGTGGGATTCCTCTCAAAATCTTAGTTAAACTAACACAGATAAGAGCAATGTCACATCTCTCTTCATAAGATTTTAATTATCTCTGTGATGGATTTTTAACTCAATTTTTGTATAATATGGTGAATTAAAGGGATGCAACTGCCAACTTGGGTGTGATTGAATTAAACAATTGATGAATTTTGAATGGGGTTAAGCCAAGCCTTAGCTATTGGGAATAGTCTCACATTGCTAATAAGATTGGAATCCTGTGGTCTTATATATGGAGAGTCCATCCACTTACTAGTTCGAACTTTTGAGTTGAAAACTTGACATGGTATCAGAACTCCAGGTTCCCTCTCATAGTAACCCTAAAAAAAAAAGAGATCAAGTCACCGAAAGAGGGACGCAAGATGCACAAAAGAGGGACTATGGTCACCCAAAGAGGGACGATCACCCAAAAGAGGGACTATATGTCACCCAAAGAGGGACTATATGTCACCTAAAGAGGGATCAGTCACCCAAGAAAAGGGACCAGTCACCTGAAAAGTGTCATGTAATGCCACATAAACTACCACATATACACCACCTAACGGTGGGGTTACATGTGAGGAGGAGTATTGGGAATAGTCTCACATTGTTAATGAGATTGGAATCTTGTGGTCTTATATATGGAGAGTCCCTCCACTTACTAGTTCAAACTTTTGAGTTGAAAACTTGACACCAGCCCCATTTACTTGAGAGTAAACACAAATTTCTCTCCCAGCTGGTTGGCTATACCCAATGACCTAAGAACCCAACTCTTGCTCAAGCCAGGATCCTCTGACTGCCAAGCGACAGTGAGGATCCCAGCCGCTCACAATGCATCCGGACACGTGCAGATGCACTATGAACGGCTGGGATCCTCACTGCCACTTGGCAGTCAAACAAAGGATCCTTACGCCTCTTGCTCCCATCCCTCCATCGAAAAGGCCAATAAATAATTATGGAAAAGGCTAGTACTATCAGTTACAATTAGCTATTGTAAAATTGTAACCAGTTCTGAACCATCCATATGCATGGAATTCCGCAATGAAATACCAAAATTGTCCACTTATATTGTGATTTTCATGATGATTCAATGAATGTTCATTAAATAGAATCAATGACGATTATTTTGTCACTGCGTAGTGACATTTTTTGGGACCCAATAATAAATCATTAGCACATGCATGGAAAGTCGTTTTGTTACCTTTCATTAATAATTGAGAGAAATTTACTTCCAATTACCTTTTGTATACTTGTTAGAGAGACTCCTGAGGGTATGGGAGCTGAATAGCCAAAACCAACACCAGGATAAGCTGAATGGCCAACACCAACACCAAGGCTGTGACCGGGTGATTTAGGTCGACGAAAATCATCTTGATTTCCATTTTGCTGCACAAGTTGCTGTTGTTGCTCTTGCCATTACTTTGGCATTTCTTACATTCCGGATTCTTCTATGTTAAAATCAGAGAAACTACATTGTAATGATATGAGATATTTTTACAGAGTTACACAGTGAGGTCCTTATATATCTTTGGACCTGAAAATATTACAACCCTATTACAAACAAGACTAAAGACACGTCAATCCATATTGACGTGTGCCAATAGTCCCTCTCTCGCCCTAACTACTCTCTCTCTCTCTCTCTCTCTCTTCAAGCGCAAGTTGGAGAAGAACGAAGCCTAAACTTGCCAATAGTCCCTCCTAGCCGTAACAACTCCAAGATGACCTTCCACTAAACCAACAGGAGCGGCAACACTTACAGGTTCAGTGCATGGAGATGAGTAAATTGGTCAGCCAGTGTCCCGGCTTGCTGCACACAATATCTTGTGCCTGTGAAACTGGTGAGCCAATGTTGCTATAAACGGAAACATCAGCCCCTCCAGTGAGGCCGGATCCAACAATGCCCCAGAATTGCAGATGACAATCTGTTTAGGGATATCCAATCAATCTGTTTACAAATCGCAAGGTCCGAATCACTGAATAACCTAAGGATTGTTTACTTGCTTCAGAGTTAGGGAGTAAAAATTTTACCTTCTCTTTTTTTCCTTTCTATTTTTTTTTCATCTTGAATGGTGGAAAATTACAATGATATTTTACAGATCTCGAAGGATTATTTACTTGCTTCAGAGTTGGGGGGGTTCTGAGGATCTGTTTTTTTTATTACAAAATGGTCGACAATCCGAACAGAAGCAAGTGGGTCCTGATGAGCAGCAGCGGCACTCCACTTGCTAGGATGCTTCCTAAGATGGCTCATTTGCGGCTGTTTTCCTTCCTTGTGCCACTCTGGATCCAGTTTCCATTTCTTTGGCACCTGCAAATCAAAGAATCAATAATGCCCCCAAAGAAAAGGAGATAAATAACAAAATAGAAGACTGAATAACACTTGAAATAATCCATTCATCTCCCCCTCCCTTTGGCTGGTGATTGTCCAGATTCGATTTTGCATACCAAATCTCTTTCCTTTTGTTCCCCCCTAACGAAAAAAAAAAAAAAAAAATTAATCCCCTCAGCATGACTGACGGGACCAAATACATTCTGAAATTACTGTTCCACGGACTAGTTGAATGAATCACCCAGGGTTGAACTAAAATGAGCCGAAACCAGTCGCCACATTTCATCCAGAAATAACCACCTCATTTAATCCTTCAGCTTCTTTTCTATTGACACATTGCAAGAGGGTATCAGGTGGCTCTACCATTTGCTGTCTCTCCACAGCCCAGCCAAAACTCCACATGGGTTTAGCATACAAAAAATATGCAAACCAGAACCAAAGTGACAGGATTTGGACAGACTGAATCCTCGTGGAAGGAACACTCAAACAAGAATTGTTAAGTTCAAGTTTCTCAAAATTTCAACCACTAAGTCAAGCTAGACTAGTACCTTGTCAACTGCAAGGGAGAAGACTTCAAGATCACCATAATAGGTAATGTGGAAGCGAGTGAACGCCTTGAAATTTGCGATGCGGAGTGAGGAAAAAGCTTCATCAAAGTGTTAAGTGAAACCAGTTGATGCAGATATACAAGTAGCTTCCAAACACCAGGGATACCACAGGGGTTGAGAAAACCCAGAAATAGAGGAAGACCGAACCATAGTAAATGACAGCACCTCCACGCGATAGTGACTCCATCCCATTCTTGCAGATGTTGGTCCTGGTGACGGCCATAACCTGAAATTTTTGGCATGTATTTAATTGTGGTGAGTGGAGGTACCCAAGTGACAATTTTTTGAAATTAAGAGTTCTCACCTCTGGAACATCAAATGCAGACATGAGATACTTTATACATGCTGGATAAAGGCCAAATGTCCACTGTTCTATACGAGCTCGAAGGCCAGTTGGGTCTGGGAAGTGCTCACTCTCCACCGACCGGTACCATTCATATAACGTGTGATATCCTGAAATAAACAAGTTCAACTTCAACATCTCAAATCTCCAATACAATTTATATCATGCCCATGATGGTAATTGGTAAGGAACAGCCAATATTTACCTATTTTAGCAATATTTTCCAAAGATAATAAGTTAATTTCGTTGATGAAATTTGTGCATTCACTACCAACAAATTTTTACACTGAATATCAACTGATAGTCCAATAGTATAATCCATCGTTGAGGTTAGAGTTTGGGTCCCTAATTCGTTATAAACTGCATTTCCATCCAGGTCACAACAGCTTACCTGTACACTCGGTCAAAATACAGGATCTTGAATACATTTATTATTTATACCCCTACATGCTTTGTGCATCTAACTATGAATAGGAACTGATATAACTCATGCAACCATTACAACAGTGCATGAAACCGGACCTAGGTTGCGGGGGAAGAAAGATCAAACCTGAAGTAGCTAGCAGCCGATGGCGGATACATGTCTCAACCCCAAGTTCCAGCAACAACATCAGAATGAGTGCTGCAGCCAAGTGAGCAGAAACATGAAGAATCCCAATTATCGCCCGTCTCTTCCGTGACACTTTTGAAGGGACGAAGCAAATTGCTACCATTAGTAATAACAGAGTTCCAGTGAAAGACACATATGAGTAATTGAGCATGTACTCAAAAGCAGACCACACTGTGCTAAAGAAACTCTTCAAGCGATCAGAAATCGAATCATCACGCAAGATGTGGCCAAGCCGACACTGAAAAGCACAAATTAAGTTGGTAGTTATCTTCAACTAATATCCGGGCTCCCCCCCCCCCCCGAGGAATTAAGAAAGACCATAGAAACTCACCTGTGGGAACATAGAAAAAGCCAATATAAAATAGATAATACCACCAATGAAGTCAAATTGCCAGTTCTTTTTACGAAACTTCAAGATATTTCCCAGTGCAATCTGGACCAATTCACAAGTATGTCAGATGCAGAATTATGACACCAAGAGAAACAGTACGAAAAGCCTTTATTGTTGACTGGTTCGAAACACCCAAAAAAAAAATGCAGGTGCAGACCAAACTTTGAAAAAACTCACCTTGCTTGAATCCTCAAATGATGGATAAGCCGCTTTGCATTCATATGAAGTTCCATAAAGCTTTTTCAAGTTACTGAAAGTATGAGTAGGATGTAAAAAAGCCCCAACACAACCATTGACAAGCAAATGCTGCACATAGACTGGTTTATCAAAAGGAACAGAAGAGTGACGCATGTAATGGTGCAAGTCTCCAGCCATTCGGAGCTTACACCTTCCCTTTAGATGATCACGAATTAAATGAGAGACATTCTTCCCAGTTACATCATTCCAGTACCAATCATGTAGCCAATTTGGTTCATGAGTCATAATGATTACAGAGTCATTCTCCCCAACCTGGAAAACCCTTCAAAATGTTTTATAATCCATATGATCTAGACAAACTACCTAAATGATTTGTGAAATTGACTTGGGATAAATCAAGCAAATCATAACACATCAAAAGATTTAGTGTCTCAGGCTAAGCATTGATCTAAAAAGAATTTATATCCCATGTGGAATCAAGTACTGATATTCAACATAGTTCAAGTGTGACAATTAAAGGGGCATACCCAGTCACGGGGCTTTAGTTCAAGTGTGACAATTAGTGACAGTGAATGATCTCCTAGACATGGACAAAAAGTGCTGAAACAATTTTGTGAATATCCTATTCCGAATGGACTTAGATTATATTACGACCAAAGATCAAACATGATTGTAACAAGCAAATTCACCATAAACAGAATGTACAAAACTGATGCAGATATGACACCGAATTGGGCCTTCAGAGAAAATAAGTCTTGGGTTGGGTTATATGTACATTGGGCCTTTGATCCCATGGGTTTTTATTGTAATAGACCACTTTAATAGGCCTAAACTATGGGTATAAGGTATGAGTACGAAATTAGTGTTTTAGCATCCCAAGTTTAGGTAGATAAATCTTTTTCTAGTTGGATAAGACTTCAACTGCTTAAGTATTTTATTGCTTTTAAGTGTTTTAAGGGCTTTAGGTTACTTTCACTTATTTTAGGTAAAGTTCTAATAGAAATAAACCACCTCCAAAGTAAGCTATTGTCTAGAGGAGTTCTAGAACTAGTTATGAATGAAAAATTGGCTGCTGTCTTGCTGCAATGTAAAAACCTTCTGTTCAATCAAGGAAAGGAACTGGTGTTTAATCTAGTTAACACCTTGCGGTGCGAAGCCTGGGTGGATCTTATATTATTCTTGGTGGTGAGTCCAAGGTAGTATTTCAGGTGGTGAATCCTGAAATTCATATCCTTCTTACCCTCCATTAATTGACAAGTAAGTATTTGTCCATTAATTTTAAATTTTAGTTTATCATCCTCCATTAATGGCTGCCATCCATCTTCCATAATCATTAGGATTTCATTGTATTTGTTGCCATTAGATCAACATCATATCCTAGTATGTTAGTTTAATTATATTTTAAATCATTACCACGTAATATGATCCTCCATCGGTTAATTAGATTTAGAGATCTAAGTTTTCATCAAAAAAACACATGCATATGTTCACTAGCCCAGCAATCTTAAGAGTCTTCCATATCTCTTGATCCGACCCTTGGATCACTTTCAGATACAACATCATCGTCTACCTTGTGTTACAATATGATTCTTTTCCGACCATTGGGATTTGATTTATTATGAGTTTTATATTCTGGTTTTAATCATTTCACTGTGATTCTGGCTATTCAAGATTCCATCCCCCATCAGAAAGGCTGGAGTAAATCAATACCCTATTTCTCCAGTCTTCTGAAAGACAATCAAAAGTGAATGCCATCCAATACTGTCATTTTCATCTTCCAATTAGGGATTTGAAACACTAATCTCAAAGGCCAAAAATAACTCCATACAGAAAAATGATAATAACCCTTTCGAAGACTAAGACAAAGTGTATTCACCATGAAAAAAAAAAGTAGTTAATAGAAAGAACTCAGTTAAGTATACGATATAATGTATCAGAAACAACACCTCAAATACAGAGGCTTTCAACAACTTCATCCCCAGCGATTATTTCGTGTTTTAACATACATCATTTTTGTTTAAGATAGCTAGCATCTGTGTATAGTGCAACCACACCCGTAGAGCACAAAATGATAAGAACACCAAAATACAAAGAATACCTTGTCTTTTGTTAATTCGGCAAAGAATTTGAATTGGTAGACATCAATGTCAACATGGAGAGCTTGATCAAAACCAAACACCCACCATCCTTTAGGAAGTTGCAGAGCAAAGTAACTTCTCTTTTGGGGCAGCAACCAACCACCTAACCAACTTCTTTGGCAAATGTGCCTCATAAAAGTTTGAAGCCCATCAAACCAATCGGCAGGAAAGAACATTTGCAGTCTTGTAAGGACCACACTAATGTTCTTTAAAACGAAAAATAGGATCTGTTGTGCAAACTAAAAATAATAATGATCACAACAACAACAATAATAAATCTTATATTGAAATAAGATTCAGCTACTAACTCTTTTGTCTGTTGCAACCAAGATCTCTATTTTATTGAGTAAGTTTGGCAAGCACTAACACTAACCATGATTTCCAGGAATAGCAAAACACTGAGGTCCATCATATTGCCCCAGATCTGATTCTGCAAAAGGTACCTCAGGCTTGTTCACAGCAATATGCTCTGGTTTATAACAAAGCGGAGGCTGGAGTGCATATTCAAAAGGACGAAAAAACCGTTTCTCATATGTAAATGCTGAAGGATTGGGGTACCTGTAAAATAATGGAGAATTTAGTTTTCCAACCAGAGAATGCTACTAAAACACAATAGCCACCATTATCCATGTTTTCAACCATAACTGAAAGATTAGGTACCACCATAACCAAAAAAAACTTAGTCTGAAACAGTAAAATACAATTAAATTACCATGTAAACTATGCTTCATTTTCTCAACCATAAATGTCAGCATCTTCTTTCCAAACGGCAGGGAATTAGAAGAAGATATATGGTTATCACTTACAGCATAAATTGCATTTTATTAACAACTATAGACCTAATTACATTTCTTTCTTTCTTTTTTTTATAGAAAACAAAATGGAAATATGTCTCTAAACAAGAAAAGAAATAGAGAGAGAGAGAGAAGAGAGAGAAGCATATATTTGCAATCTATTCTGTCCTTGACTACAGGAGAGAACTCTCAGGAAAATCCCAGGGGTGTAATTTTTTTATTTTTTTTACATAACTTTATAGTTTAGATGCTCCTCCATGTGTTTCTAGATCATCAAAAGAAAAGAGATGCCCAGTCTCCCACAAACAAACATTTAAGTGGTAAACGCAATCCACCACAGCTTGAAAGTCCACAAATTCCCTAGAAAAAAATAATGTTTTAAGCCCTTTCTGCAACAAATACAAACATATGGAACAGATGCCAGAGCATCAAATGACTTTCGATAGTTTCAGTATAGATCCTTTGCCACACCACTGCCTCCCTCCCTCATTCTCCCTTTTCTCACAACAAAAGAATATACTAATATAGATGAAATCACCAAAAAACAGGCACCAGTGAAAGAAAGGTGTAAACAACCAAGTTGTAAAAAGGTAAAATATAAAACAGTAATAATAATAAGAGACATGAAAAACTCCTGCCAGGCCAATAAATCAGCAAGATTATGCCAGATGTCCAAACTCCAAATTATAGCCTACATTCACCCTTTTATAAGATAAGAGCAAGAAAAGCACCTATACCTAACAAAATTAAGTGAATACCCAAAATTGTGGTCATTTTATTTCTATCTTTTCCATACACAACTGAAAAATGGAAAAGATTCTTCCAGAGTCTCAGGTCCGAGAAGTGCATGATAAATACCGCCAAAGCCTTGAAAAGTTCTCTTCCTTTAGGGAGTTTAATTCGAGACCCATCCAGAAGGAAGTTTTCGCAACTCACGAGTGAGCGAAGCTGCGAGACAGCCACCTAAGTACACGTTACAGTTGAGATATAGACACATAAAGAATATGTACCAGAGGAGCTAAAAAGGAAGCTGAGTATGCTTTTGTTCTTACTTCCCTTCATTATCTAACAGCAAATGTTAAATAGCCGTCCATAGTTTAGATTTAGAAGGTCCGCTATACTTGATAGGCGAATAAATAGAGGCTTGGCTGGAAGATTTAAGATTCCAAATGTTAGAACTTTAGTGGCTGTTATGACTTGTGAATCTAATCTCTATAAAAGCATTGCAAAGGCTTGTGGCCATCCATATGGAGTTTGAGTCCTCTGCACATAAGTGGAGAGTAATTACTCTTTACGTACACCTCTCTTCCAGACACATACCCCGCCAACCTGCCCAACCCGCCCAGTAATGGAGGATCTCCTCTGGTTTTTTTTTATTCTTCTCTCGCTCAGGATGATTCTGCTTTTACCAAAGCCCAATAGCAGAAGATTCAGGAGACGAAAAGTCCTCGATATTCTTGTATGGCAGGACGTATCCTACCAATCTCTCTCTCCCCGTCTCTGTGTGTTCGGGTGCAAATCGGAACAAAATCGCCACTGCAAGTGCCGGCGCTCACAGAGGCCACAAACGGGATGCTCATTGCTTAAGAAAGAGAGAAGGGGTGCTCTACAGAGGCCTGATGAGAACGACTTGAAAAGAAAACAGTTTTTGGAAACTTATAGGTAAACGGAATGAAGTGACTAAACCAATAGGAAAAAAAGGTTCTCGGGAATAGGAAACTTAAGGAAGGCATTATTTTCAAGTGAAAAAAATTGTTGTCAACTAGTGTGCGTCCATAATTGCTCCCTCTACCTTCTTCAAAGGGAATGCAAAGTAGCTTCAGAATCCAGAGTAATATCCACAATTAAGGATTCAACTGTAAATTTAGTCTGAGCATATTCCTCTCTCTCCCTCCCTCCCTCCCTCCCTCCCTCCCTCCCTCAAATTGCATTTGACGAAAAACAAAATTTGATTAACTCATCTATTTCTTTGAGTGAATTGGGCAAAGAGGAAATACCACAAAATGCCAATAAGTCATAAGCGGATAATGTATAAAGGAAGCAAAAAAGAATATTTGTATGGTTTTTGTACATGTGATTAATCCAAAACCATGCACCATCAGATCACACATTCAATGCCAGGCTACAAGTCGTCCTTGATTCCCATCCCCACCCCCCCAAAAAAAAACCCCAAATAAAAAACAAAAGTACAGAAAAAATCAACTCAAATAAATCATCAATGGCTCGTCAGTGAGTAAACACAACAAGATCAAGCGCGAAATAATTAAAAGGAGAAAATAAAATACAATACAACAACGACAAAGCCTTATCCCAACTAAATGGGGTCGGCTACATGGACTATTGCCCTCCAATCAATTTTGTTCGAGGTCAAACTTGAAACAAGGCCTAAGCTATGTTTGTCATTCCTCAACAGCTCCCCTATCTTAGGTCTGCCCCTAGCTCTTGTAAATCCTTTAGTCTGAATCAAATCACTATTCCACATTAGAGCATCCAAAACGTCTTTGTTGAACATAGCCATAAACGACTTTCTCGTAGCTTATCATGTATCGGTGCTATTCTCAAATCAGCTCTAATACAATCATTACCTTACCCTTCCTAGTTTTGCCACACATCCATCTCAACATCCTCATCTCAGCTACACAAAGCTTATCTATATGATGCTTCTAAGGGACAATGAAATCCTAGAGGAAACGAATATGATCAACAAGGCAACAAAGGTGGACACTTGACTTGGTCGAGTGCTTTGCGCCTTGCTTGTCATCGCAGGGCCCGAGGCATGGTCATGTGTTAAAGTCCTCCTTCCTGCACATACCGTGCAGGCAGCCACCCCCCCCCCCCCCCACACACACACACACAACCCCCCGCGGGCCTACAGCCACCCTTCGAGATCTAAAGAACCAAAGGAAAAAAACAAAAGAGAGGCAACAAAGACGGTGCCAAAGAGGACAAAACCAAAGACTGCAACTCTGTTAGAATGAACCATAAGCAACTAACAGAGGTCATATCAGCTCGGCTCTCTGCAGGTAAACCAGTAGGAGAAAGAGGTGGTGCGGGATCATTCAGTTTGTGGCACTCTGTGGCTGCCAGAACTAGAGGCGGTGATTCTGTTCCGATTTGCACCCAAACATGCAGAGAGAGAGGGAGAGATTGGTTGAATGAAAGAAACCCTCCCCTGGTCTTTCTCTTTCTTACACAAGTTGTGCTTTAATCTTCCTCCAGAGACATATCTGTATGATGGAACGGCAACCAGAATCTGGATGATGGAAACCGAACCGCCGCAACATAGCAGAGGAAGAGGCTGGAGCAAGTTTCAGAAACTCAACAGAGGAGGAGGAAGGAGCATCGACTCTCGACAGTTGACAATGCATAACCAGAATCTGGATGATGGATCATCTGCTTAAGAAAATATGTCAGGAGCTCCTCCTATAGCTTGTGGGAGCCAATAGCCCCAACCCTAGCTTGGACAAGTCCAGCTAAGTTTTCTTGGTCTATCTACAATATAATCTTCCATTCTACATCAATCTGCAGGTTTCTTGTATTTCTACCATTATTGTTATCATTTGTTTATAGTATTGTGTATTTACTGCATCTCAGTGGGTGAGAACACATAGGGTCCAATATTTCTGTTATCCCCATGTCCTCTCCTGTGTCAATATGGCTTTACATACATAAGCAAGTTAATGGGACAACATCTGGAAAACACTCTCCCCTAGATTTAATGAACAAAAAGGATTTTTTTCATAAGAATGCCTCCAATGTTTTTTATTGGGTTAATAAATATATTAACAACCTTAAAAAAGGAGAACAAACATGGGTACCCAAGAGGACAGAGAAAAGAAAGGAATGACCCCATATCGGTTAAACCCCAACAAACTAATAAATCATGTACATGTAGAGTTTTCAAAGGTGAGTGAGAAAACTTCAAGTTCAACTCATTCAAATCATTTAAATCTACTTTCTTATGAAAGGAAAGAACGTAAGGATTCCTAAAGTGCTGACAAAATCCACAGTAAGCCAAGCAGACAAAATGCCCCATACTTTAATTTTAATTAAATTCATGTCCTTTACCCACTAGCAAACTTGCCATGCTCATATAAAACAAAGTGGACAAACCCCATGAAGAGAATAAAATATTAAATTTGATTTGGCAGGGCCCTGAGGCCCCTGAAACTATTTTAGTGAAGGAAATGTATTCTTTAGCTGAAGATAATTCTTAAATGTTTGCATAGTTCTATCTAAATCCATAGCATCGAGTATTTGTTTCCTAGAATATATCAGCATGTGATGAGACTCATGGAAAGAATCTTCCTTTTTTGTAAAAGATTTTATTTAGGAAAGAAGAAGGGGAAGCCCAAACTAAACCCCCATAAGAACAGACATAGTTTGTCATAGTAAAAAAAATAAAAAAATAATCGGTTGCAACTGAATATGGTACACAATATTTTTATTTCCTACTCACCCCAATGAGCAAATTGAGCTGTTAGATGGCAAAACAAGTCAAATCCTGGTTCCCTCATAGTAAGATTGATTAATAGATGGCCATTGTAACACATTTTTAGAGGAATAGCATCAGTTTCAGTATGGTAAACCCTGAAGTCCCATAGAAGATAGAGGTTTATAATGATCTAAATTAACAATTTAGTTATGAAAGTTTGGTGACAAAAAGCCAAAATATTTCTTCCAAAGGCCTTTGGAGGACAAAGCAAACAAGAAAATAAAAAATAAATAAATAAAAAAACGCAAACCACCATTACAATGAAATTTTGGGATGGGTGACCACAAATGATAAAGATAGCTGTTTCTTGGTACTTGATAGCCACTTAGACTTCAGATTAGATAACTCTTTCTACCTTCTTCAAAAAATTTAAATAAAATCATAACTAGGAAAGAAAAGTCAAACTTACGCAAGATCCCCTCCAATAAGAAGTAAATCTCCACGTGGTAGGGTACGCTTAGAATTGTTAAACTTCATGGGAATTGAAGGCTGAGCAAGTAAGCGGGCCACAGTGTACGATGAATTTCCTCCATCCCCAGTATCAGCCATGAAGTCAAACCACAGATCATCCTTCTCACTAAAATGGTCAAATAAAAGATCATCTTCTTGGGCTCCTTCATGAACCTTGCTCATTGCAGCCTGACATAGCGGAAAGACAAACAAGCAAGGAAATTTTCAAACAAGAACTTCATTCAAATAATTCAACCATCTTGCAGGGGGAGGGAGATACTGAAAGAATAGTTTTGCTGAGCATAAAAAGAGGAAAAAAAAAAACTATCATTCACAAGAGTGTGACAAAATCAATGGTCCTGGGGATTGTGATATGTCATGACCTCGATATGCATTTGCGATCTTTTCTGGTCATGTGTTTGTCTATTCCCCTATTTTCTTTAACAATAACTCTTTCAATCACCAATAGTGTTGAAACATTGAAAAAGAAGAAGATTAATGGAAGCTATAATTTATAAATCACACAAGTACATAGTACCAAAAAGTTGCAGGAAATGAAATAAACAGAATAGCTCACCAACGCATGTCATGAAAGAGATATATGGGATTCTCTACTTTTTTTATTTTCTTGAAAGGAACAAATAATTTACATTATCTTTTAGAAAAAGGTTTTGCAACCATTCGTAACTACATTCCCTAGCATCCCGCACTGTGTGCTCAAAGAAATGCTCAGCCAAGTTACAAAGATATGGGTCAGACTCATAGTTTGAAAACTCGGGTTTCGGTCTTCTTTCAGTGAGGTTGACATCCAAAATTGCAACCGAAATGGGAAAAATTCACCAAAACAATGCATTTTTGGGTTGGCACAAGGACTGGATTTCGTAACAAAAACCAAACAAAATAATTGAAGCAAAATGATTTTGACCGAAATATTACTTACCTGATTACTGAAATTTCGAAAGAAATATTGCGTTTGCTTAATATGGATGTCATTTGGTGAAAGTTCACTGAGTTTTTGAACTATCCTTTTTTTTTTAAAAAGGAAAAAAAAAAAAAAAGAAGAAAGGTTTTTTTTTTTTAAAAAAAAAAACCTTTTTTTTCCAACCCAAAAAGGACAACATTTAAAATGGCAAAAAAGGGTCAGACCAAATAGATAATACAGTATGGTGAAAAAAACCACAACATATTCTCATAAATTGAGGAATTATTACCTGCCTGTATCAAACAAAAAAAATGCATATATCCACCCCCACCCCCCCCAAACACCCCCCCCCCCCCCCCTCCCCCCCCCCCCCTCCCCCCCCCAACCAAATAACCAAATTTAAAAAAAAAACCAACCACCCCAAAAAGCCCGCGGCCCACACCAAAATTCTTAAATAAACGGAGACTGTATGGGTTTTAAAAGATCTTCCACACACTATCATTCAATAGAGAATAAAAGGGGGAAACCCCCCCCACCCCTTTCTTAAAACTAAAACCCCAAGAAACTAATATGGTACATCAGTTAAAAAATAATCCTTTGAACAACATTTCCAAGAATGGCAAATAGAAACAAGAAGAGACTTCAAAAATCCTCAGAAATGAGCCCATGAACTTGTCAAAATCCTCAAACTAAACCAACTCCCTCCCTCACCCAAGACTAAAAACTACTCAAATCAACAATAAACTGAACCGCAGTCAAGTATATCAAAACCCTAATCCCAAAAAAGGAGAAAATCAAAGAAGTTGTAAAGTTCGGCAAAGCAAGGTTCCCACAAACAAAAACAACTACCCTACTCACTACAGTGGAGAATCCAAAATCCGATACAAAACCTTCACAAACAACAAAACCAAAAGAGCAGCAAATAAGAATAGATCAATAGGCCAAAAGAGAAATTACTATTTGAAGAATAAATCTCACCAAATAAACTTCAACCCAAAATTCGCTTATAGAGAAAGCATTAAGGCAAACAAATCAAATCCAAAGCCAACATACTTAAAAAGCCCAAATTTACACTAGCTGTAGCTACATCAGAAACCCTTTTTTTTTTTTTTTTTTTTTTTTGGAGAATCAACAAAAAGCATTACAGGATTGGTCATAAAGCACCTACTGTTTCAGAACAGTAAAGCACCTACTGTAGGAAATTAAAATTTCCTACATCAGAAGCATCCCGCTGCCGCTGCCCACCGCCGCTACCGCTGCTGCTTGGAGTCTTGGAGGCTTGGATTGGTGGAGCATGCTCCGTGGAGTGTTGCAGTCAAACAAGGAGGGTCGAGGGTTGAATAAGATGGAAGGGAATTGGAAATTAGGGGTTTAGGAATGACCGAATGAGTGGGATATTCTTTTTCTTCTTTTTTTATCAGCCATTTTTTACAGGTTAAAAAATGGATACACGTTTAAAACTTCAAGGCATCCATATGGTGTTTTTTGGCGTATCATTGAGAGCAATACAGCAATACACGTATTAAATGGCCCAGTACAGTATGGCCGTACTATACGCGTTTAATACGTGTTTTAACTATCAAAGGGTCAGACTCCAACATGGATACAAGGTGTCAGACTCAGCAAACCCTAAAAATCAGGTAGGGGGACTCAATAGTATATAGCATCTTTTACTTGTATATATTTTCAATAACTTATATCATATAAATTTAGATAAATAATTAATGAAGAATAAACTCAAACCAGCGGAATCCAGTTGGAATTTATCTCAAACAGGATCATAGATGGGTTAGGAACTATAGGATAGAAACAGAGAAAAGTCAATATCTTCAACAATTCAGATCAGATAGGCCTGCAAAGTTTGATCAAAATCTGATGGCTGGATTGTGAGATCTATAACAATCCTCATACAAATAGGAAAACTTGAAACAAGAACATAGCTGAAATATAGAAAAGGGTATTCCGAGATTCGAAACAGGAACTCAGAAAAATTTTAAAAAAAATGAAGTTAGAATAAGTGATCACTGATCAGCAACAGGTCTTAAAGGTAATAACAAAATCTGAAAATTGACAGCAAGAACAGCACAACTGCAGGAAATTAAGTAGGTAGGTCTACTTGATTTGATTGAAAGACAGAAGGATAGATAGAGATAGAAAGATAAAATAAGTTAGGAATCCACCAAAGCCTGCAAAGAGAATATCCTCTTTCACTTAGGAATCCACCTTAATCTTCACTTAGAATCCACCAAACCCTGCAAAGATAATATCCTCTAACTTAGGAATTCAAATTAATCTTCACTTAGAATCCACCAAGTAAACCCAGAGTCCACCAGGTAAACACCACTGATCCAAATTTCAGAAACTGAACATTTTCATTTCTTCAAATTGATGTATTGCTTTGAAGGCATAAATGTATTTATAGCTACTCTAGAAGCATGTGATTGGCTTAGGAGAGAGGTTGCATTATCCAACCAATAGGAAAGCTCCAAAATAACTTAATATAATAACAACCAATAAAAAAAAAGGAGCCAACTCATATTGGAATAAAATAAAAATAGGCCTTTCAAAAAAAAAAAAAGAAAATAACTTCTAGAAGACCCCATAACTTAACTAATAAATCCCAAATTCGTATCTACTACCCATATTTTAGTCCCATTATAGTGGCTTATTCTTTGCACCAAAGGCCCATCATATACAACTAAAATAAGCCTACTTTTTTCACTTATCAACATCAATAATTCTGAGTGTTATGACAGGATCAATTATTTATGGATATGTAACTTATTAAAGCAAAGGAAAAACTAAATACAGATGCAAACATTTGTGAACAGTTTGTATTTATTCTCCTTACATTTACTATGTTTAGTTTAAGGTAATCTAAATGCTATAAAGAGATTAAATTTCATATGCAAGTGAATCTGGATGCGTAGTTGTTATTGTACTGCCTAGGCAAGCCAAGGTTCCCAAGCAAGAACCACAAAAAGGGCGTCCCAATGCATGAAGCTCCCGCTACTGCAGGGTCTGGGGAAGAGCAGAATGTATGCAGTTTAGGTGTGCATGCCAGTTCATACGTATAGTTTTTTCTTCTACTTCCCTTTTCTCCCCTTGATTTTTCTTCTTTTTCTTCCCATGTTTCCTTTTTTCTCCGCTCCCATACCCCCCCCTCTTTTCTCTGAATCTGTTATATCCACCATGACACACATAGTAGCAGTAGCCGTGGTTGTGTCCATGCTGTGATGGTGTAGGAATCTGTGGCCTTGTATCAGTCACAGGTAAGTAAGATAGGTTCCCCAAAGGGCATATCATCTATAGAGATACAAGATTATGGTCTTTTAAGTGATTCAAGTAGAGTAAGAACAATTTACAACAGAATTTTATCCAATAAAGGAATCCAAAAGTGCTTTGTAAACCCTCTCTTGAATGCCTAGGAGTTCTTAATTTCCAAAATCCTAACTTTTTTATTACTAACATAAAACCTGAAATATATTGGGTTGACCTGCACAAAACAATAAAACATTTACAGATCCTGTTCTCAGGAATTTCTCCAAAAGGGGAATTTTATAATTGGACACAATTAGAAATTTCACTGCCAAAAAAAAAAGGAGGGGGGGTCATCATCATTAGTCCTCCCTGCTGTTTATCATCATCGTTAGTCCTTTATCGCAACTATTTGGTTTGAATATACGAATCATAGTACCACTTTATCAAGTGCCATAGGCTCCATCAAAGTGTGTGTCTGAAAACAGATCATTGTTGGAATTAAGTTCTTGCAAGTGATTATAGTAGCCCATACTTGAAAAGAAAAATGTCACAGAATCTAATGAAATCTTCAGAAGATAATCTAACAGAGGATTAGGTAGCTATTCTACTGTTAATTAAATGATGAAGAATCATAATTGGCGATATCGGAATATGAATTGATATAACATCAAAGGTTACCTGCATCATACGCATATCAAATCGACCAACGAATACTGTTACGGACACCAGAAGATCAAAAACTGTCTTGAATAAATCGGCAGATGTCCTACAATATAAATCCATCAGCTTCACCAGGTCTGTAATGGAATATTCTGCTTGATGTCAAACAAGGAGCAAAATTGTAAACACTTACCCTGAATACCAGGGGACCATATCCAAGAAATCAGGTTTCACCTGTTGTTTCTTCAGCTCCTCATCTTCCTCAACTGGCAAAGGGTGAGTAAGAGCCCATCTGTTAATTGCAAAAATAAAATGCATTAGAAACTAAAATGAGATCTGATAAAACCAACTAAATGGGACCATAACAGAACATGAATATGATACAAAGCTGCTTCACTTCCCATCTGCCACTAATTAGGATGGATCCAACTGTTGGTTCCATAAAAAATATTGAAACAGTGGAGAGAAATAAGACCAGTTGCATGATCTCAAACATCACTGATCCTTTTCTCGATAACTAACTGGAAGATGGACAAATCGCGATTTAAACTGAAGGCAGGGGTTGAAGCATGAAACCTTTTTTCTAATGCATCCAACCAAGATAACAATCATCATAAATAACACTTGATCTGGTGATTTAACACTAGATCTGGTGATTTATATAAATTGTGATGATTCTTTTTACAGATGGAGAATTAGATTGGTAGTGTCACATCAAATGCAATAAGTCAACAGATGGCATATGGAAAACTGTAGTATTTTAAGCCCTATGGAGACAAGACTCCACAGTATGAAGCTACAAATCAGCACTTACCCTGTAGATCGCGCCACTACATAATTAGCAATATAAAGACCTATAATTGTGAGCCACAACGAATATATTGGAGAGATATTATCTGATATTCCTGGACAAGATCCATTGCAAGCTAACTGGAAAAAAAAAATCAGAATGAAAAAAATAGACAAATAACATTTAGAATATCCAGTTACAATATTCAGAAAGCACTAAAGAAAAAAAAAAAAAAAAAAGGAAAAAGGGCATCCTCTGTACCTTCCCATAGATAACCCACTGAGACAAAAGTGGGTAATCACTGGCCGAACCCACCGGGGCAAACCAAGATGAGCAGACCCGATCCTTCAATTCTTCATTCATACGCATAAATTTTGTCAGCAATGTGTTGCTTTCTTCTTTCTTCCAAATAGAAAACCAACCAAAATTTCTCCTTTCAAAAGGTCTTCCCTTTGAAGTAGCATGGTTACCACAGTGACTATAAAATACACAGCAGGCTACACTGATGACCTGCACAAGTATGACAGAATCCAAAAAATGACTAACGTACCCAATAGAAGCAACATGTGCATGCCCACTTATATACATCATATCTGTTTTGGTATTACTCACAGCACAATTCTGAATTATGGTTAGGATCTCTGGCCGCTTTCCAGCCACACGAGCAACAAGTCCCATATACCACATGCCAAGAAAAACAATATGGAAAGCAAGAAGAAATAAAATTGATGAGATGTAAATCGTCAAAAATAGTGAGAGGTTCATCCTCATATCCACTCCCATTGATTGGAAACTAGGAAGATGATACAAAGCAGCTACTAAAATCCATGCAATATACCTGAAATACAATAAATTCCTCAAAGTCAGTACCAATCCAACAGCCACACACTCTAAGCTAAGAAGCAGATAACAACATCTAAGTAAAAACTGAAACAGCCATAGGCTTTGGAGAAGATTACATACCACCTACTGAAGTTCGAATAATTTGGTTTAATTCTCTTCCCGATGAATGGAGATGAAAAGAAATAGAAGAATCCAAGTAAGCAGACATACATTGACCACCATTTACTATTTTTGTCCAACTTCTGTACAAGAGTCTGCAAGTTATCTGATGAGATAAAGAATAAATACGCCACGACCACTGCAATTATGGCATGGCGAAAATGCTCATGGGGATATCGATATGTGGGATTCAGAATTATTCTGACCCTTTCCATCTTAAAGGTATCTAGTAGACCAACAGACTGCTTTGTAGAGCCCATCAATCTCTGTACTTTACGTTACTTCACTCACTGCAAGCACTTCCAAATGAATTCCACTTGGTATAAGCCACCTCCAACAAAGAAATTTCTCCCAGTTCTTGAAATCAAGTTTATGTAAAGAATCTGCAAAGAAATAGCTCTCAGAAGCCTTCTAATTATAACACATTCTGTGAAAACCAAACTTGAATAAGACACACCTATAGTTGCAGCATGCAGCTACTGAATTTATATTTAGCAAAATGTAAGGATCACAACAGGTAGTATCTTTATAAAAAGCCTAAGAGTACTAATATCCAGCATGGTGCAGATTACAACTATTCCACCAAGTTACTGATTCTCTAGATGATTATAGAATTAATGTGATAAAAAGGGCGTCATAAAACTCTGATAAGTAGTAAATGAATTCTTTGAGGCTCTCAAAATTTTGGTGGCTTGAATAGAAGGAGGGCCCACTACAAGTATTCGAGGACAACTATCCCTTACAAAGTGTTTCGAGCTATATTTCAAATACCTGTCAATTTAGAACGTGGACCCAATTCTTCCGACTAAAGTTTATCCAAATGGTGCAAAGTCATTAATTAAAGAGTAGCAAGCTACCAATTTATAGTAAATAGCATAAATTAAGAAAACAAATAAAAAGAAGAAATTCAACAGAGCCCGTGCATCACTGTAAGCTATGGACTCTATCTGATGACTGGCCAAGGAAACTATACTTATAATTTAGTTCAACCAGCCAGCAAAACCTGGTAACAGAACCGGTATAATATTGCAAAAGAATGAATTTAGTTCCTCTTTTAATTCTAATTTGATTGTTGAAAACATCATGTAAAATAGTAAAGCCTAGGGTTTCCATTCAAAAAGTGCGGAACAGGTAAACCCGAGGGAGAGAACCAGAGAGCACTTGCGAGAAACCCAGAAAAAACATGGGCTATCGCTTCCATTTTAAAGTCTTTAGACCAGAAACTTAAAACCCAGAAGTTTAATTCGCAAAAAAGATGAGTAAAAGACAGAACATCTTGTACCCTAATCAAATAACATGGAATTGAATACTGCAACAACGATAACATAGTGAATCAAAAACAAAAAGGAATCTATGTAAATATTTAAAAAAGATATGAAATGGAGAAATAAGAGAGAAAAAGTTACCAGGATGAAGAAAGGAATATGAGGAGCCGAAATGAAAGGTAGGGAAGTGCATCTGGCTTTTAAAGGCAAAGGGAATTGGTAGTTCCTCAGACCGACTTGGCATCTCAGTATGTTTGCAAGGAACAGGGAAATGGCATATTCTCTGGTCTCCTTAGAGAGAGAAAGAGAGAAATAAACAAAGGTTATCAGAAATGTAAATTAAAAAAAACAAAAAAAAAAAGGAAAGTGATTGCTTGCAGTTTACAAATCCTTGTCGTTTTTAATGTTCTGTTTTTCCATTTTTTGCAGTTTTCACTTCCCTGTGAACCTCGTGCCTTAATTCCCTCTTTGCACTTAAGTTATGTTTGGACGTCAAGAAAAGAGAAAAAGAAATCTTTGACTTAGAAAATAAGGATGAATATACAAATTCATTATTGTCTTATGTTATTTTTGCTTTTCTTATCATTCAAACATAGCAATGAAGATTTTACCAAAACAAAAAAAAAAAAAAAAAAAAATTGTTAAACAACCGGCAATCAAGACCTCCGGATTAATTGACCTGTTCCACTCAATCAAGGAGTTATGAGCCGTTGGATGATCGCACATGATCTTTATTGGAGTGGCAATCAGTTACCAGGAGATGTTTTCACGCCCTTATGGAGCGGAATACCGCGTTGGACCGCAACGTGGAATGATTCCGTTACCTTTGTACAGTTTTGTTCGTCAGCTACGCGGCATTCTGGTCCCCATTAAAATGTGATCTAAAGTCTTTTTACCACGTGGCAAACTTGAAGGGCTTGCGTGTAATGAACACACTAGTGATTGGTAGGGTTCGTTGGAGAAAAGCGTCTTCCAACTTGTACCCACATAAGAGAAGAAAAAAAAACTTGTACGCGTTGAGATTTTAAACATAACGGTTTGATCTTTAAAAACTACTGAAGGCATGAAAAGCGTTGCTGTTCCACGTCATTCCTTTCTTATCATGCTGCCACGTGGAAAGTGGAATAGTGATTTGATGACGTAAGCAATGGGAAAAAGGGTTGGAGGAGATGATATGAATATGGATTTACGAGGCTTGGAGCCTGGAGGGAGGAAGGGAGCTTGGACTTTTATCTTCTCTTGTCGTTTGTTGCAAGGTCTTGCACTAGCGTGGGGTCAATGAAAATGTGCATCGGGAATTTAATAGGTCGGGTTTGTTCATTAGAAAAGGGTACAATGGTAATTTTCTCAGGCAAATATCTTTTTCCTTGAAACCAAGTATTTGTTTGGAAAAAGGTTGTCTCAACCAAATGGGGTGGGATGGAATCTCCTATGCCTTTCACCTTAAGGGTGTTAAACGATTTACAATCGGTTTAATGACTCGATTCGGAGTGGTGCAGTTTATAAAACGATAAAATCAAAATCGAATCGATTAACTAAACGGTCTCAAAATTGAAACCAAAATCGATTAATAATCGATATTAATCGATTTTGGTTTATCGGTTTGTAAACGATTTCACATTAATCGATTTTGCTTGCGATTAATCAACGGTTTAAGACATCGGTTATTAATCGATTTTTCATGAAAAAAAATGGAAATGTTCAAACGGGAAGGTGAGAGTGGAGATTTGAGAGAGTAAGACCTGCTATGCCTAATCACTAATGTCTATTTTATGTTTTTCTGTTTTGATTTTATGGTTTAAGATTTTGAGAATTAGGATTAGATCTTGGAGAAATAATATATTAATTGTGATTGAGTCTTAGGATAATAATATATTAATTGAGATTGAGTCATTGGGAAAATAATATATTAATTGGGGTTGGGCCCATGAGATTGGGGTTGGGGTGTTGGGGAAATAAAATATTAAATTATTAATAAAGAATGACTAATGATATTACGGTTTCCTAGTTTAGCTTTTAAAGAATTAAACGATTTACATTCTATACGGGTTAATCAGTATCTAACCGGTGTAACTCGTCAGTTTAATGGTTTAAACGGTTTCAAACCGATTAGATAAATGGTGTCATATTTCAAACCAAAACCAAACCAATTAATAAACGATCTCACGATTCTAGTGTAACCAGTTCGATTTGATTTCGATAAACGATTTCGATGCAAATATTACACCCTTACTTCACTTCATATTGTTTCATTATCAGTTATTACTAGTTTGGTTTCAATTTTATTCCAATCATCTTGTTTTCAAATTATTTTTAAATACAAGTGTTTCAAATAAAAATTACCTAATTAAAAAGTTCGGTACAGTTTCAAGGTCTTTCGAGCAGATCAGCCTTCTAGAGGCATTTTGGTAATGTGTCATCGTAGCGAAGTGCACATTAATGATGAACAAGTGCTTTTGGGAAAGTGCCTGGGCTTTAATGCCGAACTCTTCAAACACTGTTGGAACCTAGTTGGGGGAGGAACTCACTAAGGCAGTTCAATGGTTCTTTGACAACTCTCATTTGTCAATGGGCATTAACTCTACATTCCTATGCCTAATTCCAAAGTCTGATCAAGTTGCAAGTTTTGAAGGATTCAAACCAATTGCTCTATGCAACCTGCTATACAAATTCATATCTAAGATCCTCTCTATTAGGCTTCAGAAGGTGGTAGACTCTCTGGTTTCTCCTGTCCAATCAGTTTTCATCAAAGGAAAATAAATTTTGGACAATGTTATGATTTGCCATGACAGGGATGAATCAACAGCTAACTAAACCTATGACTCTGATGAAAATTGACCTCAAGAAGGCTTATGACTCCATTGACTGGGAATTTATTCTGGAGGTTATGAAAATCATGGGGTTCCCAAACATTTTCATTGGGTGGATCAAGGAATGCATGTACTCGGTCATGTTCTCCATCCTTGTGAACGGAAGCCTGGTAGGTTTTCTCCAAGGGAACAAAGGGATCCAGCAAAGTGATCCCATTTCTCCATAGCTGTTTGTCTTAATTGCAATGGAGGGCCTCACCTACCTATTTGATAAGGAAGTCCGAGACAAAGAAATCCAGGTGTGTTCAAAGATACAAACTATTAAATATTTTTCAATTAATTTTTGCTGATGATCTCATTGTTTTTGCCAAGGCTGATCTCAACTCCATTGGTAACTCCCTTAAAGCCCTTGACACCTTTGCTGCTAGCTCTAACCTTGACATTAACAAGGACAAATCGCAAATTCTTATTGTTGGGGTCCCCCAAAGTGTGAAAAATAAGCTGTTGGTTGCCTCGGGTTTAAAGGAGATCTCGCTCCCTGTAACCTATCTTGGTCTCCCTCTCTTCTCAGGTAGATTAAAAGATTCCTTCTGCTCTGCCATTATTGCAAAGGTTTCTAGAATCTGGAGGGTTGGAAAGCTAGGCTTCTATCTCAGGTTGGTAGGCTTCAGCTTATTCAGTCGGTTCTGCAAGGATCTTAACTGTATTGGACTAGTACATTTGAGCTTCCTAGAGGGACTGTGAGGAAACTTGAATCCATTTTTGCCAAATTCTTTTGGTCAGGGCTATCCCTGGAAAAAAAAAATCACTTTGTTTCTTGAGACAAAAATTTGTGAGCCCAAATCAGAAGGAGGTTTTGGAGTGGAGAATATTGATGATATGAACTTAACAGATATCCTCAAGAATGTCTGGAACATTGCAAGCAAGAAAAGTTCCATCTGGGTTGACTGGGTAACCAAGAAGTACCTTAGAAACAACTCCATTTGGTCAGCTTCTTCTAGCGTGAGAGCATCCTGGGTGTGGAAGAAAGTTCATAAATATAAACACTTGCTTCTGTCTCATGTTTCTTAGGCTATCGCGATGGAAAAAATACCCTCTTTTGGCATGACCATTGGCATCCCCAAGGTATTCTGGCCCATTCCTATTCAACTGCCTTCTTATCTTTGGGTAGAGCTTAAAGGATGGCAACATTGGACACTTTCTTAAGAAATGGGAATTGGGAATTGGGACCCTGGTACTCTTTTCCCAGCCCTCCTTGGGGCTTGGCAGCAACTCCATCTTGTGATCAGACTGCCTTCAAATGATGAAGATCAGGTTCGTTGGGACCAAAAAAAAAGAACCATGCGTTCCTCAAAGCTGGTCTGGAACAGCATTAGAGTTCCCATCCCAAAAGTCGAATGGGACAAGGCTGCGTGGATTAGTGGAAACATTCCAAGACGTACTATCACAGCTTGGCGATGCATCATGGAGGCCCTTGCAACTTGTGATCAACTGGAGAAAAGAAGTGTCCGAATAAACCATAACTACCACCTTTGCTGGGTGGGACAAGATACAGCAGCTCACTTGTTCTTTGAATGCCCAAATTCAGATTAGGTCTAGAGAAGCATGAAACATCTGTGTACTCCAAGACCCAGCAGAGGAAAAAAAAGCCAAGGAAGAAGCCATAATCATTAGTAAATTATTCAATGGGTGTGGTACGATGAGCGCAAAGTCCCCAAAATGGCCTTTGCTGCTACTATATCACATATTTGGCGTGAGAGGAACAGAAGAATTTCTATAATAGGACTCCAAATCGTGAGAAACTCGTCCAATATATTAAAGAAGATGTTCTATGTAAATGCAAGACTTTGTCCCTGTACGGTAACACTTCCCCCATGAATGCCCATATCCGAGCTCACTGGGAGGGGATGGAATTTACAGCTAGATAAGATGGGTTTGGTTGGGTGTGTGGTAGGGTGTTTTTTGCCCTCTAGATGCCCTCTTTTTGAGATTGTATATCTTTCCCTCCCCCCCCGGGGGCCCCCTCTTTTTTTCCTTGAGCAATAAATGATTTAAATATCAAAAAATTTCGGAAAGTGTGGAGACCATTTTTAGCTTTCAAGGTCTTACATAACCCCTAGGCAGTGTTTTGAATCATCTCGAAACAGAGGAATGATGCTATCGTAAAAGTACTAAAATGTCCCTAAAGGCTTGACCAGAGACCTCTAAATCTTATCAAACATCATTAAGCATGTCAATCGATCTATTTCGGTCCAGTATGAATCAGTTTTGGTCTTGTATTGCAAGCCCAAAACAAAACCGTTAAGAAAAGCTTGGTTTATGGTCCGGTTTGGTTTTGTTTGTTTTTATCTGGCTTAATAAGTTCTTGTTGGTACATTATTGGATTGTTATCGATTTGGTTAGATTTTCTATATGTATTTATATACAAGATTGTTTTAATGGGTTCTTATCATTCCGATATTGGGTTGGTATCGATCGATTTTGATTTCCTATATGTATGCTTATTAGAAGGTTGGCTTAATGGGTTTTTATCGATCCATTATCAAGTTGTTACCTGTTTGGGTTTGGTTTCAGTCCAATTTTGGATTTTCATCAGTTTTGAAAATCAAACCAAATTCTGGTCCAATAAGACTCGGTCTGGGTTTTTCTCAGTTAGAACGGTTTGTGCACAATTTTGACATTCCAAAACAACATTGCTCGGAAATTTTCGTCATTGAAAGTGCTCTATTTAAAATGGTTTAAAAAAGAGTTTTTTTTTTTTTCTATTATATTATGTAACATTTCATTTTTATGTGGGACCCACATTTAAAATGATATTTTCCACTTATAAATTATTTGAAGTTTTATGTCATTAAAAAGTACTCGGAAAAATACTGAAAACGACACTTGGACAACCGAATTTGGATATAAGAATAAAAAGTTTGTATATAAGAATAAAACATTATGAATTTCTAAATATTTTGAGAGAAAATGAGATCGTGGGACCCACATTTATTTTTACATTTAAATTTATTTTGATCAATGAAAAAAATTATTATTATTATTACTTTTTTTTTTTGGTAGAAATCAATTAAAAAAATTATGTCATTATGAAATACTTGAAAAGATCCTTTAAACGACTTCTAGATCTAATTCGACATAAGAATGAAAAAATTATGAATTTCTAAGGATTTGGACAGAAAAAATGACAAAAAATAAATAAATAAATAAAAATAAAAGAAGGGTTTCTCATATAGATGACTTTTAAATATTTAAAAATTCATAATTTTATTATTCATATGTTTAAATTAGGTGAATATCCGAGTATCATTTTAAAGATATTTGCGACTACTTTTAATGACATAGAAATAAAAAAAATAAAAAAAAGTTTAAATAATTTTAAATGTGATCCATGTTTCCACTTTGGTGTGATTTTAATTTATTTTTACTATGTCAATCTTTAAGGTCTTTTTTATAATTTTTATTGTCATGGAGAAGTGTACATTGATGATCAATCATTTTTAGCTTTTGAGGTCTTGCATAATCCTTAGCCGATGTTTTGAATCACTTTGAAAAGAAGGGATGGTGGGACCTGAAAATTTATTAAAATCCCCATATAGCCTTTATTTGGTCAAACAACCTCAAAATTGGATCAAACATTATTAAGGGGGGCAATTGGTCGATTCGGTTTATGCTTTTTATATGTTTGTACGTTATTAAAAGATTGGCTTAATGGGTTCTATCGGCCTACTATAAGTGTGTGTGTATGTGTTTTTATTTTATTTTATTTTTTTGCTAACAAGGAACCCAATGACCCATCTTTTGGATGGACCGGTTTGATTTCAATTTTTGTCCATTGAGTCAGTCTTATCGATTGGTCCTTTCTAATTTCAATTTTTCTATTGCTCTAAAAACTATGTCCAATTCTGGCTCTATAATGATTTTGGAGAACACATTCACAAAATCTTGGCATAATACCAACAAAAATACATGCCATCCCATATGGCCTTCTAATTCGAAAAATTTAAGTTTTCTCAATTCCTTTCAAACAAACCTATAGTTACCTAATTTCATGTAGCATATTATTATTATTTAAGGGTTTTCTTTGGTGTAATTTATATTATGTTTATGAGTTATTCTGACAAAACATTTATGACAATAAATTATGAATCATAAATAATAATTTTTGTTGGTAAAAATAAATAATAACTGTTTGGTACCATCAAACATAAAAAAAAAAAATAAATTATCACAATAATGATAAACACCTTATAAAATATTTGTAGATTTAGATTATTTAATTTATTTTAAATATAAATAAATACCATAAATTATACCAAACAACCACATATGTCATAATACTAAAAGTGTCTAATTGTATAATGTTTCATAATTTATGTTAAGTTTATACAATTTCAACAAAAACCCATACTATCATTTATATGGGCCTTGAAATTCCAAAAATGGGACAGCTCTCATGATTATTTTTATTAATTCTTTTGAGGAGAGAGAATGAAAAAAAGTTCTCTACGAGAGAGAGTAAGGTACCGCAGTTGCCCACAAAACCCTCTTCCTATATTTAAATTCAAGTTTCTTAAATTCATCATATATTTAGTTGGGCTGGGTTGGGCTCATTATGAAACATAAAATAGTAGGTCTATATTTAATCCAATACCCAGCACAAAAAGTCAGCTACATATGTTACTATGTTAGGCTCAGTCTAGTTGCAAGTAAAGGGCAAAAAAAGTGAAATCAATTTTGAAAAGAGAAAAAAAAAATTTATAATCATGATTTTATAATTTATTATTAAAAATCCTTACCATATTTGATAATTATACTTTTTAAATATAACCTTTATTTTGCATTTAAATCAAAAGGATTTTGTTGCAAAGTAATGTAAATTTTATAACTAGATTTAGAATATTTTAGATAAAATCTTTACTTTACTTTACTTTATAATTTAATATTAATTTAATTAGAAACAGAGGCGTAGGGATCAGACCAGCATGAGCCCGAGGGAAATGAAGATTTCCCACATTTGTTTGGGAGAATTGCAGATACCAGCAGCTGAAGCCCGGTGGGCCTTTGTGGTGCTTTAGAGGCAATCTAGAGTCCATACTTGGCCCAAAAAAAGGCTCTATTAGCACTGTTCTAAATCAGTGCTATGGAGTGGACTAGGTCTTGGCTTGTGTAAAACATCTATGCCAGTGTCAGTTTTTCATTGGATTTGTATATCAATTCGATTCGAATTGTATCGATTTAGACCTGATTGATCCACAATCCGATCATGCTTTAATTTTACTATATAGAGTATAAGCCACATGTTAGCTTCCCATTGGATTTATACACCAATCTAATATCGGATCAATTTTGGACATGACCGATACTTGGATTTAGAACCTTGGTAAGACCAGATTAAGCGCAATTATTAAGACTAGATTTAGAGTCCTATAAGCTTTGGATTAGGATGTTTTGTTAGATTTTAATGGCCTACAAATCTCATAGAACACAATGGTAATGGAATATTAAAATCATCACATACCTGTTATGTAGTTTGATCTCCCTTTAGTCTTCAAGCTTTGATCGCAATCCCTCGACCACAATCTTCCACAGTCTCCAAAGGATATCCCAGTTCTCTTACTAATAGGTGCAGAGAGAATTATTTCATGTACTGTGACTATGGGGACTCTGATCTAGTATTTATAAAAATACTGTCATAACCTCTAATTCTCTTCCCATAAATAGAATTAGGGTTATCAATCTTAAACCAGTGGCAAACCAACCGAACTAATTTTTTTCGTGCCAATCAAACTTCTACTGAACAACTAGTTTAGGTAATTAATGGAGCCCACAAATCCAATAATCTCCCACTTGGATTAAATTAATTACAAAACTATCATCAGTCAGTGTGACCATGGAATCCAACACACTAAAACTGTCACAAAACTTTGATCTATCCATTAAGCATACTAACGTGAGCAACAACGAATAATACACCTCAATATACGATATATAACTTCTGTCAGTCACAACAAAAGTCTACTCAATACACGGATCTCCTAAGATAATACATGAAAGTAAACTTTCATGTAAGTCCAAACTTGATTAAATAAGCTTTAATCAAAATTTCCCAAAACCTTTATGGACAACATTAAATGATATTTAAATAATCTAAAAATATAATATTATACTTTGGCTAGATACCGTTTTAAAACTTTGGCTAAATACTGCCTTTTAACACTTTTGTTAAATACTGCCTTTTACCTATGACATGTAAAAATAAATAATAACAATAGCAATAAAAAAAATAAATGCTAATATAAATATGATCATGATTAACATTCAAACCATAAATTACTGTGTTTGAACAACATGGATAAAAGTAAATAGAAACCAAGAATAATAAAAAAGCATCCCACTAACTGAGCACATCAAAAGAATTAACAACACCCATGCTAGGAATATATTCTTTGAAGACTCCCACTGGCAAAGCCTTCGTTAGAGGATCAGCAATCATCTGATCCGTCGAGATGTGCTCCACTGTGATCAGGAGTCATTTTCTCTTTTATCATCAAATATTTGATTTTTATGTGCTTAGAAGCATTTGACTTCTTGTTATTCCTTGCAAACGATACTGCTGGATCATTATCACAATATATCAACAAGGGTCTTAAAATAAAATCCACAATCATTAAGTCTGAAACGAAACTTTTCAACCAAATGACTTGCTTTGTAATTTCATATAAAGCTATAAATTATGCATGCATATTTGATGTTGTCACAATTGATTGTTTTGCACTCTTTCAAGAGACAACATCTCCTGCCAATAGAAAAACATACTCTGAGGTAGATTTCAAATCATCTGTGCAACCTCTATAGTCTGAATTTGTGTATCCTACTAACTCAAGGGTATCACTATTGCCACAAATAAGCATGTAGTCCTTGGTGCTCTGTAGATATTGCATGATTTTTTTTACCGCTAACCAGTCAGTACTTTCAGTGTTTGACTGAAATAGTTTCAGCACACTCACTGCAAAGGTTATATCAGAACAAGTGCATACCTATGCATATATCAAATTTCCAACTACAGACGCATAAGGTTTGTTTGCCATTGACCTCTTCTCAAAGTTATTCCTTGGACATTATTTCTTGTTCAAATTGTCACCCTTACTCATAGGTGGATCCCCATCTGAACATGTAGACATATTGAATCGTTTTAATACACGATCAATGTAGTAGGTGGATCCCCATCTGAACATGTAGACATATTAAATCGTTTTAGTACACGATCAATGTATGCTCTTTGAGACAATTCCAGTAGACCTTTTTTCTGTCACGATAAATTTGAATACCAAGTACAAATGTACTCTCTTTCATATCCTTCATTTTAAAATTTTTAGACAGAAATTTTTTTGTCTCGATAAGTAAACCCATACTACTACTGACCAGGAGGATATCATCAATATATAAATTAAGAATATAGAACTACTCCCACTGATCTTCATATAGATACATTAATCATTTATATTCTCAATGAAGCCAAATGAAGATATAACCTGATAAAATTTCTGATTTCATTGCCTAGATGCTTGCTTTAGCCCATAAATGAACTTCTTGAGTCTGTAGACCATATATATTCTCCTTATCCTTTTCTTGAAAACCTTCTGGTTGAACCGTATAAACATCTTTCAATAGCTCTCCATTTAGAAAGGTTGTCTTCACATCCATATGATATAGTTCTAGATCAAAATATGCTACCAACCTTATTTTGTAGTGTTCAACCTTGTCTTTGGCATCACATTTAGTCTTGTACACCCATTTTGAACCTATGGATACATAGTTTTCTGGTAAATCCATAAGTTCTCACACTTTGTTGTTATCCATAGATACCAACTCATTTTTCATGACTTCCATCCATTTAGGTATATTGCTACTATTCATAGCCTCTTGGAAACTTGTGGGATCTTCCTCATGTCCTATATTATAATTAGTCTCTGTCAAATAGAGTATTTAGTCATAAGATATAGCAGATTTATGTGGTCTTGTAGACCTTCTCACTGCCTACGTAGACTCTTCGCTTGGAATATCTTTAATTGTAATATCAAGTTGAGCAGAGACAATCTCAGGTACTCTGTCAATAGCATCTGATAAAGTCTCATCTGGATGAGATGACTCAATAGCAATTTTAATTTCTATCTCATCAAAATCTAGGTCTCTTGGGTAAGACTCCTCACCTTCATTTTCAATAAATCTTGCTTGAGTAGTCTCCACTATCCTGTTAACTAAATTAGGACAATAAAATCTGAATCCCTTGGATTTAACTGGATAGCCAACAAAATAAAAACTAATTGTACTTTGATCAAATACCCTTTCATGGGGATTGTATAATCTCACTTCCGCCCTACATTTCCACACATGCAAATTATGTAAACCAGACTTTCTACCAGTCCAAATCTCAAAAGGAGTCTTAGGGACTGACTTACTAGATACTCTATTGATTATATATGCAGCAGTCTTGATAGTTTCATCCCATAGAGATTCAGAAAGATTAGTGTTGCTTATCATACTTTTCATCATATCTTTAAGGGTTCTATTCCTCCTTTCAGGCTTTGTTTTTTTTTTAAAAAACCTTTGGAAGGGGCCCGGGGTTTTCTCAAATCTCTTATTTTTAATCTTTTTTTTTTCTTTTCTATTCCAATTTTTCGATCTTTTTTTTTTTAAAAATTTTTTTCTTTTTCTTAAATATTTTGAAAAATCGACTATTTCTAAGATAAAGAAAATGTAATCATATCTAGAAAAGTCATCTCAGAAATGTGATAAAATATCTATGCCCACCAAGGATAGGGGGGGAAAAATCCACATTTTTTCCTTTTATTTCCCTCAAATTTTTTTTAATTTTTTTTTTTTTTTTTTTTCTTTTTTTTCTTTTACCCCCCTTTTAAACCCTCCTTTTCTTTTTTTTTATTAAAAAATTTTTTTTTTTTTTTTTTTTTTTTTTTTTTAATTTTTTCCCCTTTTTTTTTTTTTTTTTTTTTAATTTTTTTTTTTTTTTATTAAAAAAAAAAAATTTTTTATCAAATGGGGAAAAAACCCCTTTTTTTTTTTTTTTATTATTTCTTTTTTCTTTTTTTTCTTTTTTTCTTTTTTTTCTTTTTTTTTTTCTTTTCTTTCTTCCTTTTTTTCTTTTTTTTTTTTTTTTTTTTTTTTTTTTTTTTTTTTTTTTTTTTTTCCCTTTTTTCCCCTTTTTTTTTTTTTTTTTTTAAACTTTTTTTTTTTTAAAAAAAAAAAAATTTTTTTTAAATATTAGACCGTTCAGAACTAACATTCATAACCAATGGGGTAATAGAATTCAATTTGTAGAGGTCATCAATATTGCAACCATCACCAATAATACGAGAATCAAGGGATATAACAAAATCATCTGTATTAAAAATAATAGGGTCCCAAAATAATATTATAACCAGCTTGAGTGAGTTTTGAAACTGAAATCAAATTTCTCCTCATAGAGGGTACATAAACTGTGTCCACTAGATCTATAAAAATATTTGACTGTAAATAAATTATAACTACTCTTATGGCTTCAACTCTTACTCGTACTCCATTGCCCACATACACTCTGACTTCATCCTTACTGGGCATCTTGCTGCTTAGAAACCCCTACAAGGAATGAGTAATATGGACAAAGGGAGCCGTAATCGAACCACAAAGAATTCATAGAAACATTAATTAGATAGGATTCAAAATAGACAAAGGTATGAAAATTACTAGTATTAGGTTTCTTCTTTTCCAACCAGGCTACTCTGGCTTTGCAATCCTTTTTCATATGACCAGATTTCTTGCACAAAAAATATTTAACAACACTTAGATCCTTCTTCTCTTCATGTTCTTTGGCACCATTCTCATAGGATTTTCTGTCCTTATTCCAGTTATTCTTTCCCTTTCAGTGAGGCTCAAATCCATGCTTTCCCTTATTTTTGTCATACTGACCTTTGTAGGTTGTCAAGTTAGCACTCTCAACCTTCTGATGTTTAAATAATTTTTCATCTTTAGTGTAGACTAAAGTGAACTCATCCAGGGTCCATTTATCTTTAGTAGTCTTGTAGGCTGTCATAATATGTTTGTATTGCTTTGGTAGAGAATTAAATATAAAGGGTATCAAAACATCCTAAGTAATTGGATTTTTAAGTCCCTTGAGCTTCTGAGTCAGTCCTTCCATATAAGTTATGTGATCTCTCACACTCCTAGTCCTATCAAAACTAGTGTCAGTCAAAATAGTCAACAGTTCACCTATTTTTTCAATTTCAGAAACCTCATATTTAGCTTGAACAGTTTCTAACAGTTTCTTTACATTGTCCAAATTAGGAATACTATCTAAGATAAACTCTGAGATAGTCCTTTGAATAACTAGTGAATATTTTTTTATTTGTATTTTTTCATTTCTCCATAAATTGCATTTCAGCTTGTATATTATTTTCTGTTATGGGTTCAGGTATCTTTTCTGTGATGCTAATATCCAGGTCTGAAAGACCTATTGCAATCTTTAGGTCCCTAAGCCATTTCCTATAGCTGGTTGTAGATAATATAGGTACAGCGGCTAAGTAACTTAATTACTTGAATAGACATCCTGTGGTATTTAATCATCATAATAAGTGACAATTATACTACATAGTAAATGCATATGATTCCATGATTAATACCAAACAATAATTAATTAGCAAGAAAATTATATGTTACATATGCAAGCTAATTAATTCATTTGAAAGTTCAACCAGACTATATATACATCCTTTGGAATGTTATATGCACTGGTCCTTTCAATATCTGTGCTAAACTGCAAAGGAATAATGGTTGTCAGAATTCCATCACCTTTGAGTGAATTAAAATCCCTAGAACAGTATCCCTCAAACCATGTGTATGATCATTATTTAATCTTGACAACACCACCTTTGGGTAGACATTGCCTAATTGGACTGTCATAAATTGTGAAATACTTTGAGTTTGAAAATATTACAATAAAACTGAATATGCCACTTTGATAGTCACTACCCAATCCCATTATAATATTTACAAAACTCAAATTAAACAGCAAAATGAGAATCTTTAACATATATGTTAAAATATTTAAGCATTCATACTCAAATAGTCACATATCATACACCATACATCTCATCATGCATCTCGTAATTAACAAATGGAATGAATACTGCATAAAAACCATAAATCGAGTTCTAAAATTACATAAAGTGTACTGTTTGAGCAAAAACACATTCTCCAGTGATCAGAAAACACTCATACTTTATACCAAAATTCAGGACATGACGAGACGAAATCGACGAAACAAACCGTAAGGCGATCAAACCTACCACACGCCGTTACTCACCGATTAAAGGGACTCGTGACCCACTCTTCGGGGACTGGTTTAGACCCTAAAAATTGGGCTAAAATTGAGCCAATCCGGTCTGGGCTAAGGCGAACCAGCCTGATCTGGATTAAACCGAATCGGACTGGTCCAACCATCTATCGGTTTAAAAATACCGCGGCCAGGTCGACCCATCGGGTCAAATTTTTTGGTATTCGAGTTGACCCATCGGCGTAGCCCGGGTCAAGCCTACTCGGGTCAGGACCAACCCACAGGTTCTGCCCCCATCAGGACTAGGTCGGGCCTGATGATCGATTCAGATTCGAACCACCCAATTGGGGTACATGTGTTGACCCATACGTGCATCGGTATGACGTCAGTAGAGTTGACCAGGTCTGATGGGTTCATTGAACTGGGCCAACTCATCGGGTCAACTTGCTAGGGTTTCCGAGTCAATCAACTTTTTTTTTAAACCAATCGGGTAGTACATCTCACTCGCTTCTATCGGTGGTGCGTGAGAGCGTGTCCGGCGTCAGACGACCACAAAATTTATATCGTTACGACTGTCTCGACGAGATCTTCAATTTGATATGTTATTCTTGATCTTTCATCGGTCGAAATTTTTTTTCTTTTGGTACGAACATGATTTGGCCATATTTGTTCGAATAGGTTGAAAAATTTTCAATCCTTACAATCAAATTAGGTAGAGATGTATACTATATTCTACCATTGATTCTAGGTCTGTAGATTTAGCTCTGATACCAATTGTTAGATTTTAATGGCCTACAAATCTCATAGAACACAATGGTAATGAAATATTAAAATCATCACATACATGTTATGTAGTTTGATCTCCCTTTAATCTTCAAGTTTTGATCGTAATCTCTCGACCATAGTCTTCCACAACTTCCAGAGGATATCTCAATTCTCTTTTGCTAATGGGTGCAAAGAGAATTATTTCACATACTATGGCTGTGGGGACTCTGATCTAGTATTTATAAAGCTACTGTCATAACCCCTAATTCTCTTCCCATAAATAGAATTAGGGTTATCAATCTCAAACTAGTGAAAAACCAACCGAATAGATTTTTACCGTGTCAATCAAACTTCCACTGAATAACTAGTTTAAACTAGTTTAGGTAATTAATGAAGCCCACAAATCCAACATGTTCTACCTAGAGGTCCCAGACCAATTAAATATTTCAAGATCGAAGAATTAAAGTTTATCTTTTCCATTCTACATGCTGAAGTTTTCTTTCTTAGGCTCCGTTTGTTTCGATATAAAATTTTTATCAAAATCTATACGAATCGATTGATCCGATATCGATTACTTGACTCTATATTCAGGGGGCAAATCTCAAGTGGTTTTTCACTATAATTTTTATGTCTAGGAATAAAAAAAAATGCTTAGTGGTTTTTCAAAACAATTGAGGAAAAGCACTTGTTTTTTTCCCAAGAGTTGAGGAGAGTACTTTTTTTTTTTTTTTTTTTTCATCCTGTAGGATTGGTGTGGGGGACGAAATAATATACGCACCAACACCACAAGAAGAAGAGGCAGGGTGTGTATATGTATTTCACATATGAAGATGAGGCGAATCCATGATCTCGTGAATGCCTATGTTCTACTACGAGGTAATGGACCAAATAAGCAAGCAATTGTCTTTAGAAGATCGAAGTACTACAAAGCCATTAAACCTTTTAAATATGGGAAAAAGATAGTTATCTCCCCTGTAATTTACCTTATTGACAGTTGACCCCTAATGGTTTTGAAAAAGACAGTTACTTTCCCTAAATAAACTATTAAAATCCAAATAGTCCCAATTTTTAACAGTGTTAAAATTATATTTTTTGTAGACAATTCTACCCTCAAGTTTCTAAAACCAATATTGCCGGGAAAGAAGAGAAAACCCCTCTTTCACTCCGGTGGAGAAGATGAGAAAACGGAAAAAAATTGAAAAAAAAAAACTGATGAACAAGAACGAGATCTGAAATGCAAGCTCAGAAACAAAAGAACTCTAGTGGAACAAGATCTGTCAAAACAAAACAGAGACGGAGAACTCCAAAATTTCAAGAATCACGACCGAAGAAGATAAAGAATCATGGCCAGAGAAGAAATCTGAAATCCGAAGAAAGATTTCAAAGAGAAAACTGATGATAATGCATTTTTGTAGAGTTTGAGAACCAAAATGATTATAGGAAATATCTACGTCTACAATGAAAAACAAAAGAGACTGTAGAATATCAATAGATAGAAAAACACAGACTCATGCTTAGTCGAACAAGAAATAGTGAAGCAGAACTTCGAGAGAACTCTCGAAAAAAAAAAATTGATAAGACGGGCTACATCATCTTGTGCACCATCCGTTGGAGATTACAAACACTGAATCGAAAGATTTCAAGCTAGAGAAGAAGAAATGAAATTAGGGTAAGAAAGCTTCAGAACCTGATTTCTTGAACATGTTTTCTTGATCTGAACAAGTGTGAATGTGACGAACAAACTATAAAGCTTGATTTAAACTATGAAGCTTCAAAGTCTTTTTCTCTAGGAAGTGATCGAATCCAAGCTCAAGAACGAAAACCCGATCGCAGAGGGTTCGTAAACAGGAATCGGGGCCGGTGCAAGCCTGTAACCTCTTGTAAGAGGAGGATGAGGGGGTTCTCCGGATCTAAATGAGATCAGTGACGAATTTGAAGAGCTCGCATTTAGATGGGACAGGAGAGAGAGGTCCAAGGGCAAAGGGTTTGGGGGTGAAAGAGACGATGAAGGATCAAAAACCTCAATTCTTCTAAATCTGTTCATCGTTGTCCAGGGCTAGTGGAGGGAGTAGATGGAATGGGGTTTTGGGTGGATTTCTAATGTAAAAGGGAATGAAATGGAAGAGAGAGCAGACGAGAACGGTTTTAGATGGATTTCTCCTTGGGGTTTTTTTTTTTTTTTTCTTCTTTTTGGTCAAGAGAAAGCCCACCACCATCTTCTCCTTTCCTTTTTTTTTTTTTTTTTTTTTTTATTTTTTTTTTTTTTTTTAAATTTTTTTTTTTTTTTATTTTTTTTTTTTAATTAAAAAAAAAAAAAAAAAAAAAATAATAGTTCGGGTCATAAATGTGTTTTTGTAGTTTTTATTATTTTTAAAACTTTTATTTTTTTTGTGTATTTTGTATTCTATTTTTTTACTTAGTTTAGATAATGAAAAAGATATTATATACAAATGACTCGGTCAAAGCAGTTTTTGTAAATTTGTTTTTAATGTTTTTTTTTGTATTTTTGTATTTTATTATTTAGGACAAGAGAAAAAACTTTGATACTACTGGAGATAGAGGAGACTTGTAGGACTAGATTTGGTTGGGTTTGTAGGACATGATTTTTTAGTTTCAAAAAACAACATTTTGTTGTTTCTCAAATGTGGCATCTGACTATTTTTATTCTTCTTGCTTCATTACAACAACAACAACAACTATAAATAAAATAAAAAAAAGCAGAAAATGAACCAACAATTCCATACAAGTTCAATTCTGAACCGGATTTATTTCAGAAAAACATAAAAAACACTAGAAACGGTTTTTTAAAAAGTTACCATGCGGATGCAAAAGTGACTCAAAATCCTCAAGGAATCCTAGCGTGGGGAAAGTTTTGAGTTTTGAGTGTCACAACTTGTGAGGAAGTGCCTTTATAGTATGGTGGTGGCTGTCATGCTGGGTAGTATAGGTGTAAGTCCAGGAGATCGAATTTGAATCTCCTATCCCCATTGGGTATATATCCTATGCAATCCATGCAATTTCTCCATCCTCTCTGGGCCTCCAGGTCACCATTGTGGTGGGCCCATCTTGACAAAAAAAATTGCTACAACTTGTAGATAGTCCAGTTCTGGTTCAATAACGAGTTGAAGAACACTCACAAAATTGTAGCACAATACCAACAGAAATCCATACCACGTACCATCCCTTAGTTTAATTTTCCCTTTTTTCTTTCAAATAAATATATTTCCTATTTTTTTTTGGTAAGAAATATACTTCCAAATTCCATACTATGATTTCCTAACTGCGAACTGTTTCATAATTCATTATGTGATTGACCTTTTGGTTATGACAACAAAAACAATTCTATATATCATTCCATATGGCCTTCTAATTCCAAAAAATGGAACCTCTCGCATGATTTTTTATTAGATCTTTTGAGGAAAGAGAATGAGTAAAAAAAAAGTTCTCTACGATGAGAGAGCGTAGGGTACCTCACTTGCTGAGGAAACCCTCTTTCTATATTTATATTCAAGCTAAAAGAAATCACATACTGTGGTTGGGCTGGATTGGGCTCATTATGAAATGGTCCCACAAGCTAAGGGTTGGTATGTGCCTTCAGAAAGAAAAGTAGGTCTATACTTAAACCAAAGCCCAGTCCAAAGTTAGCTATATGTCCATCCAGTATTCTAGTTGCAAAGCAAAGGGAAGAGAAGTGAAATCAATTTTAAAAAGAGAAAGAAAAATTTTATAATCATAATTATATAATTTAGTATTAAAGATTCTTATTATATTAAGTAATTAAAATTTTTAAATGTAATATTTATATTGCTTTTTAAATTAAAGGATTTTGTTCCAAAGTAATGTAAAATTCAATAATTAGATTTAGAATATTTTAGATAAAATCTTTATTTTATTTTACAATTTAAAATTAATTTAATTTCACTTCTCTTCGTTTTATTTAGGAGCAAAGATTGGCCAGCGAATCCCATTCGAGACCCACATAGGTATCATAAGAATATAATTCCAACCCACGAGAATGAGACAGGTTGAATATATTGAGTCACTGGGGTTCTATACCCAAGTGATCGCTTGAAACAGAGTCTGGTTCCTCTCCTCACATGGGTACCCTCCCGTGACCAATCATCTTCTTCAGAATGTGGGACCCATTTTGGACATGGACGTGATGGGATTATGGGGAGGGTACCCAAGTGGGGTGGTGGGGAGGATCAATCGTGAAATGCATAGAAAATCACTTTTAAGCCACCCAGTGCCGACTGATAATTCTCCCCCCACTTGGGTACCCTCTCGTGACCGATGACCGTCTTTGTTATGTGGGACCCATTTTGGATATGGACGATGATGAGATTATACCATGGGGTGGGGTGGGGTGGGGTGGGTTGGGGGGTGGGGAGTAGGGGAAGGATTAGTCATGAAATGCATAGAAAGCCACTTTTTAACCCACCCTATGTCGAGTGATCCTCCAGCCACATGGGTGCTCCCCTGACCGATGACCATCTTTAGAATGTGAGACCCAGTTTGAACATGGATAGTGATGGGATGGGCGTGCTGGACCATCTCTTCTAACATGACTCAGCGGTCCAAAACAGAGGCGTAGGGATCAAATCAGCCTGTGCCGGAGGGAAATGAAAATTTCCCACATTTGTTTGGGAGAATTCCCACGTACCAGCAGCCGGAGCCCGGTGGGCCTACCTGGCGCTTTAGGGGCAATCAAGAGTCCCATACTTGGCCCAAAAAAAAGAGCCTATGAGCACTGTTCTAATCAGTGCTATGGAGTGGGCTTGGTCTTGGCTGTGGTAAAACATCAAGGCCCAAAAAAAATATAAGCTACGTATCAGTTTTTCATTGGATCCGTACACCAATCGGATTTGATTTGTATCTATTTTAGACCTGAACAATCCCCAATCCGATCATGTTTTAATGTTAATATATACTGTATAGACCACGTATCAACTTCCTATTGGATTTGTACACCAATTTGATCCTGATCGGATCGATTTTTGAAATGGCTGGTACCTAATAATCCAACCAACCTTGGTATTTAGCACAGTCCATTAGATACTCCAACCGGACTTTCAACTTTAGGATGTGCAGCCGGTGTTCTGTTAACACTCCCCTAAAGTTGCAAGTAAAGAGAAGGGAAAGAAGTGAAATAAGATTTTAAGAGAAAAAGGAAAGTTTTATAATCATAATTATGCAACCTATGTAAAACTCTTACCACATAAGGCAATTATATTTGGAACGTAACAAGGGTTATTACAACATGTAGTTGTAATCTATTCTTTTTAATGCACATTCATTGGATCATTATGGAAACCTCAATGTACAGGGAGACAGTTTTGATATTTCATATGGGGACTGATGAAAATCGGTGAAAGACCTTGTTACAACATGTAGTAGATTTGTTAGAACTAAAAAAACCCATTATATTTTCCTAATGTAATCTTTACTTCTTTATTTTACTTTTCAAATCAAAGGGATCTAGTAGCAAAGTAATATAAAATTTAATCAATAAGGGAGTTATTTAGATATGAGGTAATGATTACAAAAGTTTCCACCTTAATATATGGGTGCAGCCCATGTTTAGGCCCACAAAACTTTAAGCCAATATACCCCACTTCCTATTGGCTTGATCATTAAAAAAAGGGGGAGGGAGTATATGAGATTGGCTTGGACTAAGAGTGAGAGAGAGAAAATTCATGAGAAAAGGCGAAAAAAGGCCCGAAAACAAGGTATTGCTCAAGGGAGTCGTTCGAAGCATTTGAATCATCTTGAAGAATAAACAGTGAAGATTTCAGTAAGAGCATAGCTTTAGGTTGTATTCTTTCATCTCATCCTCAAGATTCTTTTCTAAAAAACCTAGATTACTTGTGGTTTGTATCTCCAACTTGTTGGAAGGTTTATTTGGGTTTTTTGGAGTTCAGATTATATGCATATACATGTACTCTCCATGGGATCACATCACTGTCGATGTGGGATAGGACCCACCTCTAGAGTGTGGGACCCATTGGACATGGATGGTGATGGAATTTCAAGAAGAATACAAGTATATACAAGTGAATTATTCTCAATTTTTCTTGAAGAGTAAAAGACCATTGTTTGTTGGTTATTTATGGGATAACTTTGTATCTATGCTCTTATTATTGTTTTTTCATATTTTGCTTAAACCTCAAGTTCTAGGTGGACGTTTGAAAAGATCACATTATTGTAACCCTTTCACGATTTAGTGACTTCCCTTATTGCTTTCGTGAGGGAAACCTAGTTGCGGATTATCTAGTTAAGTTGCATCTTTTACGATTTCTTTTATTGAGGGTACGTGGTTTGCTACATTCGGTTGGATATTGCTTGGGATGCCCATGGAAGGGATCGGTATCGTTTTTGTTTGTCTTTGTGCCTTCCTCTTCCCTGTTGATTGCAATGCCGAATTCAGGGGGCTACAAATGCTTACAGATTTTTTTGTGTTTCCATTTGGGATTGCCTAAACGTTAATTCTGTATTCTTTATTCTTTATTAATATATTCGTTTCCTGCTCTTTAGAAAAAGAAAAAGAAAAAATGAATTCCCTTAAATTTACCTCGTGTTATTTTTCTTTTACATTGAAGGGTTTTTCATGTTAAACTCAATGTTATGGTTTGGATTATTAATGTTGAGTTTATTATTCTTTTGCTTCTAACATTTGCACACACTATTTGTGAATGGTTGCTGTATCTTTTTATTCACACAGACAAGAATGACTTGCTTCTCCACAGACCTCTCCTTTGGAATATTTTTCCTCTCTCTAACTCCATTTTATTATTTTGTGTTCAAAGCTGTGGATCCGTAAAAGTATGTGTAAGACCACCAGTCTTGAAGTATTTAATTAATGTCTGTAGTATCATTAGTGGAAATGCATACGGCAAGGGGTTTCCGAGAATTTTGACAGAGAAAGAGAGTGTCGTAGTATCCAATCAAAAAACGCTATTAAACTGAAAAATCAATTAATATATGAATGCATCATTGGTAACAATGTTTTTTAATATGAGATTATTCTCATCAAAGAAGACAAAATTAGAAAAAAATAATACAACCATGGCAAAAGAGAGGAAGAAGAAGGTGGAGGTAGTGCACCTGCACCAGAGGATACTACATAAAGAATAGCTGCAAAGGTCTTTTGATTAACAATAATTCCCATGGCTCTCATAGGCTTCAACTCTAAAAGTAGGGGAAGTCAGAAGAGCCTTTGAAATCGTGAATTTATAACTCAATATGGAGACATAGCGCAAGCTGAATCAGAGCTAGCTTGTGGTGTTCTATGCTTTTCTTCGTTAAAAGATTCATAGATTGTGGACCTTTGTGGTTGGAAAGCTGAGCTTCTAGACTGAAAATAATTTGTATAAAAATAAAGTTTACTTTTTCAGTAGCTAGTGGAGGACCCTAGGAATCTGGAATCTCCCTGTATTATGATATCAGTGGGGTCCGCCAACTTGTTTCTAATATATCACTATATCAGAATCATCCTCAATATAAAAAGGCAATGATACAAACATGCCCACAATATTCAAATCTAAGAGCCAACCCCAACCCTTGATTCAACCAACTAGGGCAACGGCGGTGAATCATGGTTAGCTTTTCCAGCGTTATAGGAAAAATAAACTCCCCAAAACATGGGAGACGACATGCACAATAATATATATAGTTGATAGTTCCATTTTTCATGCATGAGACATGCAAACTTGTACCGTACATTTCATTGTATAATGTTTGCAAGTTAAACCTGTGTGGTGTGGGATGCCTTAGGGATTGGGGTTGAGGGGGTTGATGGCATATATATATATATAAATTTTTTTTTTTGGTTTTTCATTTAATATATTCTTTATTGATCTTTAACAAAAAAAAAAAAAAAAAAAGAAAAAAAAAAAAAAAAAAAAAATTTAAACTTATTTCTTCAGACTTGGATCTTCGACTTAGATTCAGATTTTGTTAGATCCATCACATCAGCGAGTAAGTAACTCAGCACTTCATTCATTGTTTACCATAAAATGGACTTTCTCTATTTAATCAGGTATGGTTTCATGGAGTTATAACCATCCCGTAATGATCAAATAAGATAAAAAAAACATTTATGTAATTTAATTTAATTGTTTGATTTTTTTAATATGTGTAATCAATCTTTTACTCAATCTCCTATAATTAGGTTTTGTTTATTTAGATGTAAAATTTTATATTTAACATTTTATTTAAAAAAAAAAATTTCAATGTTTGTTTTTGCAAAGAGGTAAAAAAATCAGACTTCTATGTCCCTCTCCTTAGAATTTTGAAAATAAAGGTTGAATTTTTTTTGACACATAATAAAATTATATGTCAAAACAAACAAAACCGTTTACCAAAAAAAAAAAAAACTCATTTCTCAATGTTACTTAGAGTCAGATTAGAAACGGATTGTTCACATATAAATGATAAACAAAAGCCAATTCCAGACTCACGGGGTGTTAAGACAATTAATACTAATCACCTGCATCTATGTATCTTTTTAATTTTTAGAATCTACACAAGGCCAACACCATTTTCCAGAGAGAATCGTCTCTCCCCATGAGTATTCTCCCATGTTCCATCACTGTCCATGTCCAGTGAATTTCATTCCCATGAAAAAGATGGGTCCTACAGTTACAGTCCATGGACAATGATGTCTTCTGTTACATATAAGATACTCACTCTCGATCCTCCACCCATGTGGGTACCTTCTCTGGATCTCACTAGATCACACCATCCCTGGGTGTGGGACCCACCTCTGGACTGTGGCTCTCATTCCTGAATGGCATGAGATCCCGGGAAGGGTAGCTACGTGGAGTGGATCCCGACTCAAAGAGACATCCACGCTGTCAGTATATTCTGTTTACACCCTTGAATCTTCATACTGACCACTCTATAAATACCCAATGGAGTAGTTTTTTTAAGTATCTCTCGCCACTGCCATTTAGTTGTTTCTCTCTCTCTCTCTCTCTATCCTTGTCTTTCGTGTTAGTGTTCTGATTCAGTGAACTCTAACATCACTAAAGAGTTATGGCCACGGTCAAGTTCATCTTTGTTTGTGTGGTTCTACTCGTCCTTGTTTTCTCTCAAGCAGTTACCTCTGTTAAGGGAAGGCATTTACTTGCGAAGACAAAGGAGTCCAACGACAAACCTATAACTCCCACAGAGAAAACTGAAGGTACTGTGGCAAGAAAAGGTGGTGAAAGTACCAGTGCCTTAGCGGACGAGTCTCCGGCAGTAGCTCTTGCACATATCGAAAGCACTGAACCTGCAGGACCAGTTAAAGATTCACGGGTACCGGCACAAGGTCATATAGATGACTTCAGGCCGACAGATCCCGGTCACAGTCCAGGCGTCGGCCATTAATTCCCTCCCCAACTAGTGGCTGGATATGTATGAGGAAGATACCCACGTGGGGAGAAGAACCGGACTGGTTTTAACAGTAAAAACAGAACGGGCATTATTAGTTAGCTATATAAATTAGGTTTTATTTTATTTTATTTTTAATTCTTCTTCTCCAATGATCTTAGGAGTAAGCTTTCAGCCATTGATTTGCAACTCTGTCTATAAGGATCTATTTCTGCTTTCTGTCTGTAATGAACTATTTCTACTTTATGTCCGCAAGAATGTATTTGACTATCTTCAATGAATCTTCCTTTTTTTTCTCTTACAACCTGAAAATCTAACTATATAGCTTGAAGCGTTTGAGCGCATTGCACGACTGATGATGTATGAACTAAGGTATTAATCATTGTTTGACTATGGAACAGTTGAAGCCATTATGAAGAACAATCTTTGTTAATTTTTAAAATATGTGCTTATATCGATCTAGATCAATGTATGGATTCAATGAAAAATCAACGTATGGTCGATATCGTATATAATAATATTAAAATAAGATCAGATTAGGGATCGATAAAGTCTAAAACCAATATGAATCGATTGTTCCAATACCGATTACTTGAACCATGATTACTATATATTCAGCCGGCAAGTGCTGGTATCTCCCTATAATTTCTACTTTCAAGAATAAAGAGAAGTGCCTAGTGGTTTTTCCCAAAAGTTGAGGAGAAGCACTTCTTTTTTTGAAGAGTTGAGGAGAGGTAGCATTTTTTCTTTTGTCATCCAACGTTAGGGAGGAGTCCATAGGATTCTACAATAGTAGGGTGGGGGAAGGAATAATTTACACACCACTAAGAGGGTGTGTATGTATTTCACAAGTGAAGATGAGAGACAAACTTATGATGGTGGATAGTCTTGCAAAGCATGTTGCTTTGGCTCATTTGAATCTTGGTGGTCTTGTTTCCATTTTGTTGCCAGGGAGGTTGTGTGTGACGTGTCTGAACTCCCTCGATTTAGGTTTTGTAAGTGATATCAAGGCTAGTTCCTTGTGCCGACTATTGATGCCAAGAACTGGATGAAGAGCTTTAGCTGTCTTGCTGGTAACGTATAGCGACTTATGAAATTTACAGCACGAACAAAGTGACCTTCAGCACTTAGCTGATGACTCGTATAAAGAATGACTTATGAAGAATGTCTGAAATAGGAGAGAACAATGCATTAAAGGGGGGTGGACCTTGCAGTCTGATGGCCACTCTGATGCTTAAGTCAGTCCTTAGATCAAGCAAAATGAAATGCCCCTATAATGGACATCTCTTAGAAAATGGGGTATGGTCTAGGTTTATCAATGATTACTCAGAGAATGAATTTACCTTGCTCGAAGGTTGAACCTGGTCTTTATAGATTCCTTGACAACTGATTGGAATGGTTATAGATCGTTAGATAACATGGGTAGTCATATGAATGACTTGTTGAATCCTGGCTGTCTGATGTGAATCTGACGGTGGACTGTATGATGATGGTGGACATCGTGGTTGGTTGTGCCAACTCCATTACTGGATGTAGTGGCTATTAGCACAGGCATGCATATGCGCGTGCCGAAGGTCGTGATATAGTTATAGGTTGATGACTCTATCCAGGTGTCAACAAATGGAGCGATTCTGTTGATATCCGCTGTCGCGCATTGATTGGGATAGAAGTCTTGATCCTCGGCATTCCACGTGTCCATGTGTTATTGGTGGGCGATCTATTGTATTAACAGTTGCCCCTTGTTTTGTCGAATTGACTTAAGGAAGAAAAACAACCTCAGTCATTCGATTTCTTTGACCTATCGCACATTGTAGATTGTCTGGTCAAACCTTTCTTTAAGTCGTTTTGTCTATCGACTTATTGATGATGTGTAACTCCTTGCGGCACATCACATATTTTATTTCAATCTTGCCTTTATCAAAAGTTTACCCTTGCATCGAGGCGTCTCTGAGTTACGAGAACTTTGCTTGTACTTTGCTTGCTTCCCAAGCTTCCTCAATGATGGAAATATGGAAAGCTCCTTTTGGGTTAATCTGACACCTTTTTTGAGATTAACCTCGAACCTTGAATCGAAAGGTCGTGCCCTTTTGTAATAATTAAGTAGGGTTTTGTGTAAGACCCTTAAACCCGCTTAAACCTTGTTTTGCCCCCCCCCCCCCCCCCAGGACCCCCAAACACAAAAACCCCAACAAACCACCAAATTTCCCCCCTCCCGGTCAGGCGTCAGCGCTAAGTGTGGAAATCCAAAAATTGACTTCTGAGGGTCCCACTTTCCTGATTTCGAATCCTAAGACTTTCCTAATCTTAATAGGGCTACTAAACCCTAATTCTAGCCTATAAATACACCCTTAAACCTCCTTAAATCCTTTCCATTGTCTCTCACAAACCCTAGAGAAGAGAAAGAGATTGGAAAGGAGAAGGGGCTAGGAAGAAGAAGGAGGTGCCGCCATTGCCGTTCGACGAAGCTCACTCTACGCTAGTCAACGGTAAGTGTTTTAACCATTCTTCTTACCCTATGACCCTAGGATAGTTGTATGGGTGGATCAATACCATGCAAGTAGGTATTGATCTAAAACCCTAAATTGACCAATAAACCCTAAGTTACTGTCAAACCCTAGATTCGAGTTTCGAGATGATATTCATCGAAACGAGACTTGAATGAGTTGGGGATAACTCTAACTCAATGATTAGACTTGATGGATGGAAAAATCGTGGAAATCCATGGAGGATGATCGGCGGCGGAAAAACCCATGTATGGTCTTCGAGACATACCGGTCGACTATACCGGTTGCACACGGTCGCGACCGATATGTTGCCACCGGTATCCCTCGGGAGGCTGGTTCGTGGGGGCCGGCGACCATACCGGTCGCCGCTCTTTCCACGAGCCGCGATCGATACATGCCACCGGGTCAGCCTCGTGAGGGTACATTTTGTAACCATGTTGGTTTCCGACCAACATGAAACCCTAAGCAATATATTCTAATGAAACCCTAATAATATTGTAGGACTTTGTGACTTGCCGTTTGGATCTTGCGACGTGGAGCAAGCTAACAAACGAGGCCCAGTAAGGGAATCCGACCTAAACCTAATAATTAATGGACAATAAGTCGATGTTAATCACCCGATTATATATGATGTGATGTTTGTGCATATTCACTGCCATCTTTTAATTTCGCTTATTATTATCTGCCTTTTTTTTTTTTTTTTTTTTTTTTGATTTTGTCTTTTCAAAACTTATCTTCTTTTGAACTCTTCACGTAGAAAATTAGCCCTTTCCGTTTGGTGGACCCCCTTCTTCTTTTGAACTCTTCACGTAGAAAATTAGCCTGGATCGTCCTCAAAACCTTCGCGCTCCAACTTTTTGAGAAAAAACCAGTAAGTCTTCTTCACCTTGTCTCGTTATTTTGACCATATCTTCACATTCTTCATCGTCTTCTCCATATGAAGAAATAGAAAACCGTGTTACGGATAAAGTTACTGTTGCGCTTCACGGTGAAAGCATAGATCAACCCTAGTTACCCACAGCAAGTGTAATAATTGGGAATCTTTCCCCTGGAATTGCCCTTACTGCTCCATTTTTGCATAAATCGGTCTGAAATTACCGAGTAGAAATTAGATTTTTGTAGGAAAAAATATTCTGTGGCTGACCGTTATGTCTTTCGAATCCCTGAGAGGAATGAACCTCCCAGTAACCCTAAACCTGATGAGATCTGTGTATATGAGGAGATGTTTGTGAGTGGATTCCAGCTCCCCATTCCTATAGAAGTTATCCGCATCCTCGAGTTCTTTCTGGTGGCTCTAGCTTAAATACTTCCGAATTCTTGGGGTTTGTTGATGGTGTTTTGGGTTTACTTCAAACATCGGAGAATTTTCCCTTCTATAAATCTGTTTCGAAGCATGTTTCGATTCAACATTGATAATAGCCTTGCTGACTCTTCTGGTTTGAAATCCCTTATGGGTTGGTACCACTTCAATAAAAGAAAAAGAATCCCTAAGATTTTGGCTTCCAAGAGATCGTCCTTTCCACATTAGAAGAATTTCCTCTTTTTTATTAAACTAAGCAACAGAGACCCACTACCAATGTCCAATGTCTGGCGTTTCCATCCTTCGAAGGGATGTAATAAACTCCCTAAGTTGTCTCCGTCTGAGCGTAAATCGTTTGAATCTTTTAAAAAGGATCCAGGAATTGGGATTTCTTACCATGAGCTTGCCACATACCACTTTTTCTTCTTCAATGGGCATTGTCTTATTGGTGACCATGATGTTTATCCCACCTGTACTGAGGCTAAGGCTAAAAATTTTGAATCACTTCCCTTAAACATTGCCTTTAATCGCCGCCGATCAAAGTCCAAAATCAAATCTTTTGAAGTTGTTAAAGCCAGTAAATTTGATAACTCTGAGGAGATTGGTTTTGGTAGATCTTTCGAGTTTTTACTTTATGTCAAAATCGTTTGCTTGTTGACTTGTTCACCTTTTTTCTTCTTTTTAACTTGACACAATGGGAAAGCATGAGACTCTAAAGTTTAATTTTCGCTCCACTTTCCGCGGAGCTAAAACCGAAGATAAGGGTAAAGCTGTTGCCACCCCTGATTCCTCTAAGAACCGAAAGATCATTCCATACATGCCTTTAAACAAGAGCATAACCGTTGGGTCTCTGGCTCGAACCGCTCCTGCTTCATCTGATATTGACATGGACCAAAGTCCCATAAATCTTTTTGATGTAGCTCTCACCACCATTGCTGGTGACAAAAAGGATGTCGACTCTGCAATTCCTTCCAGCGAGTTTCCCATCGTCGTCGTCGATGGAGTAGAGTTGGAAACCCATCCTTTGGTGAGTGAACCTTCAAGTTCTAACAACAGAGAACTTGAACATTCTGAGTTATTAAAAACTCTTTCCATGATTGAGGTATGTCTTCCCCCTTTATCATTTGTACTCCTTGAGTATCTTGATTTTCTTGTTGCAGATCTATTCTGTTTGCCCCATCGCAGGTCATTAATTTTTTGAATGAGAAGGAGAAAGAATGTCTCAACTTATTGTAGAGATGTGAATGGTAGGAAAAGGCATTCAACAATGAACGCCTTGAACTGTTTCAGAAATATGAGTCTGTGGTCTTGGACTTGAGTAAAGAGAAGGAAAATACTATTGTCGAGAGAAGGAAGGTTTTTGCAGAGAGGGAAAAAGCCATTGAGGGGAAGGAAAAACTTGAAAAAGAGTTGAGAGAAATGAAGGAAGAGAAGTTAACTTTTTCAACTCAACTGGAGGAATTGAAAGAAGAGAAGAAAAGTTTGGAGACCAGGCTCAAGGATGTAGAGGACAACACACAGATTAAGATCAATGATACTGTGATAGAATATAGAAACTCTGATGAATTGTATAATTACATTTGTGTGTTTGATCAATTCGAGCCTTTAAGACAAAGTATAGGCTCTGTTTCAAGCAAGAAGGCTTTGTTTGAGCTGCGCAACTTTGTGGTGGGAAAGCATCCCAAATTTGACTTTTTTGACTTCATTGTGGACATCAATGCTCTCACTCCTCCAATACCTGATGAAAAAGATGGTATACCTGCTCCGACCAATGATGGTTCTAATACGGAAGTAGACACTTCCGATGCTATAGACAGAGTAGGAAAAGCAATTTAAATTGTCAATTTTGTTTCTGTTTTTGATCCCAGCATTGTATCCATTATCCGTTTAGAGAAACAACAATACAATCATTTAAGATTCTTCTTGTTTTGACTGAACTGTTCTTCTCCCTTAACAGAGATGGCTATCGCTTAAAAGAACTTTGACTCTGAAGGGCCTTTTGCTGCCAAAGAAATTCATTTCTCTTTTGCTGAGTCATGTAAACTAGCTAGAGTTGTTGAACTTAGAGGGAATGATTCAAACATCCCTCTCACAATGACCGTTCTAATAATTGATTTAGAATCCTTGCGAGCAGAAACGTAGGAATAGAGGAGGTCTTTCTTCTTCAAATAACTCTTTGAATCTTTAGCTTTTGGATGCACAAAATGAGTGTAACACCTTGAAAGAAGAACTACGAAAACTCAGGGTAGAGCTTGACTCACAGGTCGAAACTACTAAGGACTTACTCTCCGAACATGCAGCTTTGGCTATTGAAAACGCTGAGCTTCAAGAAGCGCTTAAAGCACGAGCAGGTGCTCGATCTCCATGCTCAAAGAAACATCGCCAAGGTAGCTCGTAACTCGTTATTGTCTTACACATAGGCCATGGCCTTTTTCTGTAATTTGCCACCTTCAGATATCCCCAATTAAACTTCTTTAAAATGGAAAATCCACTTTTTCTTTAAGAAATGCTTCTATTTTGTCTTCTCTCACATCAATTTCAATGAAAGAGAAATTTTTTCGAAAGGTATTCAGAAAAGATAATTTTAAACTTCATCGAACGCATACCTTGGGAACAGGTACAATGAATCCATAGATGGTTAGGGAACCGCTACTTGTCAAATAGCTTTCATTCGCCAAGCATTGCGACGCCCGAGATCAATGTGACCTCCCTTTCAATGATGATCTTTCAGATTCCAAAGGTTTCAAATCCAAACTTTTTGCCTTTCCTTTAGTCTATATATTAATGTATTCATTCTTTCCTCTTCAAGCATTTTAACTCTTTTTCTTTACCTTCTGCATATTTCTAAAACTTTCAAGAATGTCTTCTTCTTGATTAAGAACACTTCGCCCAAGGATTAAATTCCATGGGGCTTTTGAGGGTGATGGCTATATCTGCACCAGAACATTTTCCTCTCTGGGACAAGACGAACTTGACGAATTGATAAGTAGGTATTCCATTCCTGACTGCTTCAGATACCACATACCTCAGAGAACTGAGTCTCCCTGTACTGTTAATTTCGATGAAATTTATGTGTACAGAGATATGCTTGTCTCTAGTTTTCATTTACCGATCCCGGAATCGATTCTAGAAATCTTGAAATACTTTAGGATTGCACCTGGATAAATTCAGCCCAACTCCTGGTGTCATCTCGTTGCTTTTCTTCTCTTTTTTGTTTGTCTTAACCGAGTTCCTTCAGTTAACTTGTTCCATAATATTTACAAATTGAATGTTGAAAAAAAGACCAATCATGAGACCCATGAAAAGGTCCCGAAGTGATGGTATTTCTTCAGTAGTTGAAAGCAAGCTCTTAAGCTTATGATTGTTCAGCGCCCTGGTATATTGCTCTGGCGTCGGAGGTTTTTCTTTGCCGAAATGAAAGATGGGTTGGCTTTACCTGTTGTCAATATGTGAACATTTTTGGAAAACAGTAAGGCCCAATCCCTAAACAAGAAACCTACACTTGTAGGTCAAGATCTTGCTTCCTTCAACCTGAATTGAAAACAGGGTCCCAAAATGCTATTCTCTCACCATGCACTCGCAGACCTGATCTGTGTCTGCCTAACCCTCCTCTTGGTTTTCCTTTGAACGTTGATGTACCAATGAGCGATGCCGAAGAAGATGACATCTTTGCTTAGATTGCTGCTTCCTCTTCCGATGAGGAAGAAACTGAAAATCCATCCTCCTTTCCTAGTAAGTTTCCATTTCTTTCACTGTATTTTTTTTACTACTATATATTATTTCATTCCTTTGAAATCTTCATTTTTGTAATACAGTTGCTTCTTCATGTTCTGAAAGAAGAACCATCCTCAAGGGGAAAAGTCTGCTTGTATGCGACTCTAGCTTGAATCTTCCAACAAAAGCTCCTGTTGATAATTTCACAAGAATTTCCCAGTGTCTGCAGGCCTTTGTTGAAAGGGAATAGGCCTCCCTTATGAAAAAAAAAAGATCATCATCTCCTACCTCACATATAGCAGGGGAGTCAAGTTAAACCCGCCTCAGTGAGCCAGATTCCTCTGTTGATGAGCGTCTGGCTAGACGTTTTGGGAAAGCTGACTTGTAATCTTCTCTAGTTGATCGTATCCCAGACCAAGCTCTCGGTAAAGGGGTTTACTTCCCTGAAACTTCTGTTAAATCATCTGATAGTGGCTTTTCTGAGGACTGAGTTGCAAGAGAACTACTGAGAGGGATTTGTCTTCCCTCAGCTCAAAAAGAATTCGTCTTCCATTTATTCCCTCTTCTTGTTGACCAGGCTTCCACCTCTTTCCTCAATGTAAGTTTTTACATGCTTTTGCATTTGGTATCTCCTAAGAAATACAATCTGGCATTTCTTCTTTTTAATTTTTCAGATTATAGCTTCCTTTAATGTGCTTTCCACGAGATTTGAATCTCTAGAAGAAATGTACATGGACATGAAAAGTAAATGTGAAGATGAGGCTACAGAAAGGAAGCGACTTACCACTTTGTATGAGATAACCCAAATGTCACATGTCCAAGATCGAGAGAGGTTTAGAGGTGAATTGAATGCTGAGAGGAAAAGAAGCTAATGAGGCTTTGAAAAGATCTAATGAGTTGTAGAAAGAGAAAGTTGAACTGGAAAATCAAAGGTTGAAGGCTCTTAAACAGAAGGAGTTAGTTAAAAAAGAACTGAATCATTTGGATAAGAATTTCATTCGTTTAAATGAATACTCCATGAATGAGTACAAAAGGTCTAAAGAGTTAATGGGTCACATATGTGAGGGAGAAGAATTTGCTCCCATACATCAAGAAATAGTTGAGATGACCTTCAGACAAACCTTTAACCGAATTAAGGACTTTGTAAAGTTAAAAGTTCCAGATTTTGATTTCTCTGACTTTGGGGAGGACCCTCGTGATCCAGAAGACCCCGATTCTCCTTCCAATCTCTCCTGAAGACTGATCGATAACCTGTAAAGATGAAGAAGAATTTTTTTTTTTGAAAATTTTTTAAAAGTTTCTGTACACCACTCTTGTCCCTGGGCAAAAGGCTTTGAAGGAATTTTTTTTTTGAAATCTGTAATGTACTCTTCCTTCCTTTGGGGAAGGAATTATGAATGAAACGCTTGAAATGCTATCTTCTTTTGTTTCGACATCTCTATCTCGCCTGCATTAGCTCTTTTTGTCTGATTGTCGAAGCTAGAGAGTTGCAGTATGTATAAGTATATATATACCCCCTAGTTCATGTTGAATGTATAGAGTACATTAAAGGCAAACTATTGTTCATGTGGTCGATTAGCATCTTCCCCTTATCGATCAGTTATGTAAAACAAAATTGAGACAAAAAGATTCGAATGTAAAATATGTTTATTTAAGAACAAACACTTTACATCATTCATAGAATTTTTCAAGATTTTTGATATGCCATGGCTTAACAATTGAATCGCCCTTCAAAGTACTTAAATAATACATTCCAGGTCTTGTCTTGTTGTTCGGATAATTATATATGACCCTTCCTAGTTAGGTCTTAATTTGTCATACTAGGATGGTAAAGATAGAGATGCATGTCGAAGAATAAGGTCTCCGACTTGGAATTGACGAGCTTTCACTCGTGGATTGTAGTAGCGTGCTACCTTATGCTGGTAGTTCAATATGTGAAGTGAGGCATCTTCTCACACTTCTGGATGTAGGTCCAAATTTGCTCTTAAATCTTCTGAATTTATATCTTCATTATAATTGAAGATATACTAAGTTAGGAATGTGATTTCAACTGGTACTATAGCCTCCGTTCCGTATACCAATGTAAAAGGTGTCTCGCTTGTGGCTGTTCGACTTGTGGTCCTGTAAGACCACAGAATACTCGACAATTCTTCATACCATAGTCCTCTATGATTCTTGGTAAGTAGCCTTGCAAGTGCATGACCAAGCTCCTTGTTTGCTACTTCAGTTTGACCATTTGCTTCCGGATGATAAACTGCTGTTGGTCGATGTTCAATGTAAAAGCCATCACAGAGTGCCTTGAATTATCGACCACTAAATGGAGGACCATTATCTATAATGAAAACTTTGGGGATCCTAAATCTGTAAACTACATTTAACTTGATAAAATTCTCCACATGTTCAGCATCTGTCGAGGTTACAGCTTCTGTTTTAATCCATTTAGAAAAATAATCAACCACAACTATCAGGTGTATTTTACAGGATCGAGATGAGGGCAAAGGGCTTACAATGTCTAATCCCCAAATTACAAAAACAAGAGAGGGCTATGAATTGACTGCAGCTCTTCAGATAGACCATGAGTTAATCTGGCGTGTTCCTGACATTGAACACATTCTTCAGTAAATTTTTTGCAATCTTTCACCATGGTAGGCCAATAATAGCCTTGTCTCAATATACTGTGGCTCCATGTTCTTCCACCAGAATAGTTACTACAGATTCTAACATGGACATCTTGAACTGCCATTTGCGCTTCTTTTGGAGTTAAACATCTTAGCAACGGTCTTGTAAATGACTTTTTGTACAAAACATCATCCAAAACAACATAGTATTTGGACTTCTATAGAATACATCTTCTTTTGTTTCTATCTT